>PVJX010023018.1:0-29816 GCA_004027295.1 Dolichotis patagonum | reverse complement strand
TGCTTCTTCATTCACATACTTTACTCTTAAGTTATAGATCCTCTTGTCATCTTCCAGTCTTTGTATCTTTACTGCCTGCTCCCTTGTTATTTTTAAGAGATCTTCCCTTTCATGACCCCACATTGCAAGCCTGTGTTCAATTTTTGATAGTCTATCTTTGGTTTCTTTCAAGCAGTTTTGCCAGCTTTCTATGGAGTCTGTAGTTTCCTGATAATCTCTTTGAATCTGCTTCATGAATTCCAGGTGTTTCCTGAATTCTTCATTAAATTTTTCTCTCCATTTTTGTTCCTCCATTCTTCTGTCTGTGTCTTCTTGAGAGGTGCCCAGCCCTTCTTTTATTAATCTACTTATCTCTTGTTTAATTTGAATTAATATTTCAGTTTTGTTCCCGCTTACAAGGTCCTGAAGATATCTCTTTATGTCCGCTAATGCTGTGTTTGATGTTGCATTTTTGCTGCCCTCAATCTCTTTTGTATTTACCTCTCCTGGATCAATGTTCTCAGGGTTGGGGGCTGGGAGTGTTTTCTTATTTCTCCCTTTCGTCATGTTTTTGGTTCCTTCTATACAAGTGTACAGTGTAATTCCCAGACCCTTTTATTGTTGGTTAAGGCTCCTCTAGAGGGCGCAGGCTAGGAGCTTTAGCCCTCTTCAATAGGTTATCAGAGATTAGAGTTCACTCACAGGCAGTGTGCGCTAGCTCCTCCCTTCTGGGCCAGTCAACCTTTGCAGGCCTTCACTGCATCAGTGTGCACTGATCTCAGGGGCGTGGCCTAGTCCAAGCAGATTCCACCAATCCGCTCGGTGAGGGGAGCAACCAGCTGAAGCCACTTCCTTATGGAGTTAGGGCTGTCTTGCCCAAATCCAACATGTCGTCCAGTCGGTTTCCCCTTTCCTGTGGGAGGGTCTTATTCCCATCACTCACCGAGTCCCCGAGAACTGCTGGGCTCCCCGACCTCTGACTTCAGTGTGGCTGCGGTGGGAATTCACGGTGCCTCTGGGTGGGTCACGTGCAGGGCTGGTCTGGGCAAGCTGCACGAAGGGCTGTTCAGCTCCGCACTCCGGCAGCTCAAGCCAGTCGTTTAGGCTCGGATCGCTTGTTCAGGTCGGCAGGAATTCAGGCGGCTCAAGGAGGGTGCTGTGCTCGCTGATCTTATCTTCACTAATAGTAGCCCCAGGACCTCATATTCGAGCGGTTTTTGCACTTTAGTTTTTTCGTGGGTTGTGAGAGTCCATCTCTCTCTGTTTGGGTCTTTCCAGGGTGTTTTATTCTGGCATTTGAGCTGTCTCTCTCAGAAAGGGTCTCTCTCCTGCTACCTACCAGTCCGCCATCTTGTCTTCCGTTCTCAGATCTCTTTTTTTTTTTTTTTTTTTGGTACCAGGGATTGAACTCATGACCTCATGCCTGCCAGGCAGGCGCTTAAGCCTCTGAGCTAAATCCCCAGCCCCATAAAAAACTTTTAAAAATCTAAATGCCCACTGTATATTTCGTCACCCTTTATATTCAGTACAGATGCAGTTTTTGGCTTTGCTTTTTGGGGACGGGGTCCTGCTGTATAGTACAGGCTGATCTTGAACTTGCTGTGTAGCTCAGGTTGGTGTCAAACTTAAGAGCCTCCTGCCTCAGCGTCCCAGAGTGCTGGGGTGATAGCATGTGCCGTCTGCCCTGCATTCTGCAGGTGGCTGGCCCCACAGAGGGCATCCCTTGGAGCCCGAGGGCTGCTGTGTTACTGACCCTGGCCGCTCTGGCCCTGCCCCTCGCTCGCCTTCTGGATGTTCCCCGTGACCTCATGCCCGTCCTCACTGACATCGGTACCCCTGTACCTGTGGACAGGAAGTGGAGCCCCTGGTCCCTGCAGCCTCCTCGCCACCCCCGCCTCAGCCTCCATGGGGCCATGAGTCACCTGAAGGCAGAGGCTGGAGCTGGTGTCGGGGTCTGGGAGGCTTAGGAGACAGTGTTTTCTCACAGCCCCAGAGGCCGGAAGGCTGGCACTGGCGTTGGCAGGGTTGGCATTCTGAGGCCTCTCTGGGCTTCTTGCAGGTCTGCACAGAACTGTCCCCCCTACCAAGGACTCCAGCCTGCTAGGGATGGCCACCCTCAAGACCTCATTGTGCCTTGACCATCTCTGTGAGGGGTCCTCTCCATACACAGCCACATCCCGAGATGCTGAGCTGGGACTCGGGCAAACAGATGGACAGGACACCCGCCGGTCAGCCCGCCTGTCATCTGGTGCAGGGAGGACCCCAGGCCCTCGCATGGGGGGCGTGAGAGGCACCTCGGAGGCTGCAGAGGGAACCTCGGAGGCTGTGGGGGACCTCGGAGGCTGCGCGGTGCTTGCAGTCAGCCCCAGAAGGTGCTCCTGACGGGTGTGAGGGTCGCTGCAGAGCTGCCTGCGTGTTCTCAGAGGGGCCCTTTCAGAGCTCCGAGCAGAGGCCCTTCCGGAAACGGGCTGTGGTTTGGACGAGAGTCATTCGGCGTGCAGATGGGAGCCACTGATTAAACCCGCATTCCTAGGAGAACAGCTCAGGCAGCTCCTGCCAAGCACTGGGCGGCCAGTCACTCACAGGTCTTGTCTGTGCCGTGGGACTCGGCGGGGGCGGTGTTGCCTGGCACCAAGGAGGAATCTGAAGCTACTGGCCCCGGCCACCTGCCACGCCACACCCACCGGGCTGGGAGCTGCAGCCTGGGTCTGTTGTGGCTTTGGGGGGGGTGTTAGGATGACTAACTGATCCACACTGAACTCTGCCTACTTGAACTGTACAGGTTGACCCACTTTGACACGCCTTTCCCACAGCCGGGATTGTGAGTGGACCCATTGCCCGCGACGCCCTTCTCTCCCTCCCCGCCGGCCATGCGTTCCACCACTGATTTCTGTTACTATTGATTGGTTTTCATCTTTCAGGGCTTTTTACATGAATGGAGTCACACTTTTTTTTTTATAAATGCTGGTTTGTTTCACAGCATAATTATTGAGTGATTCTTTGCTATTTTTGCATATTATTCATGAAAATAACTAATTTTTACAGTAGTTCAGGACCCGGGTTGTATCACTATAGGCACACATTTGTTTGTGCACCCACTGACGGAAATTCGGAATGCTCCCAGCGTCCGTTACAAGTAAGATGTTAGGAAGTTTTGTGTGCTGGTCTTTGTATGGCTTCACTGCTTTTGTTTCTCTTGCCTATGAACACCTGGGAGAAAATCGTCCTTCATCTCATGGCTGCGTGATCAGCTTTCTAAGCGCTGCTTCTGCTGTTGTTCAGCCATTGTATCACTTTTCTATTCCAGTTCACATAACGTGTCCTTTCCCTGCCTGCTTTAAGGTTCCCTTTATAATCAGTTTTAAGCACTCAGATTCTGACACGTCCTGGGGTCACTTTCCTATCGAGGATTGTGTTCAGGCTTTGTTGAGATTGTTGGGTCTGAGGGTGTACAGTTTTCAATCAGTTTGGAAACTGATTTCCAAACTGATTTCCAAACTGTTTCCAAACTGTTTCTTCTGCTGGCAAAAGTCGGGCTTGCAGTACATCCCGGCCCCACTTTATTTTACTCTATTTTATGGCACATCTTGCTAAAGTGCCCAGGCTGACTCTGGCCTGTGATTGTCCTGCCTCAGCGTCCAGGTAGCGAGGGTTACACACATGAGCTGCCGCGTCCAACTTGAAACATTTTTGATCCTTATTTTTTAACATAGTTTCTTTTCCTCCCCAGTCTGGCTACACATAGTTAGGCCCACAGTTCACGGAGTCTCCTCTTGTTAGAAACGTTCTTTCCGTGTGTATTTGAAAACTTTCTATTGCCGTCTTCAGGTTTACTAATCTTTCCTTCTTCCGTTAACCTAGTGTTAGTTCACCTACCATCCATTTTCATTTAGATGTAGTGTTTTCGTCTCTGTAATTTCAAGTTAGGGTCCTGTCTTTGGTGCTCCCCTCGTCTGTTTGAACAGATACAGTCAGACATACTTATTTTCAGGTTTTATGTGCTGATTCTCCGGTCTTTGAATTTGGCTCTTCAGATTTCCTTTCTCTGCTTATGGCGAGGTCTGACGTCCCACGGGGGGCTCCTCTCTTCCTGTAGACGGTGCTGAGCTTTGGGAGGCCACAGTTAAGCCTCTTGGAAATGCAGTTCATCACTGTGAACTAGGTGGCACGAGGAAGGCAGCTCACAGCGACCCCGGATCGGTCCCTCCTGTGGCACAGGCAGCCGGTCCATTGTGAGGTGCGGGCAGTGAGGTAAGAAGCGCAGGAATGTTAACACTGACTGTGAAAATCTCTCCTGGAGCAGTTCCGAGGTCCCTTCCCCACGCCCCGCTGTGCCTGCCTCGGTGTCCAGCCTTCGTGGCTAACGTTCCCCTCTCGTGGTCATTTTGACTGTGGGGACAGCCGGATGCGGTGGCGAGGACCCCGAGGTGTGTGTGAGCCCGCCCTCCCGCTGAGTGGCATGTGCTGTGTTTCTTTTGTAAAGACCGGAGAGGACGTCCAGGCCTGTTTCAGAGCGTGGCCCGGGTGACCAGGTGAGTGTGTTTGAAGCCAGGATGGAATATTTTGAGGGAGATGAATGACAACTTCCTGTCAGGTTTTTAAACATTTTAACACGTGCTCTACACTTTGACCACCTGATACTGGGGCTGCTGCTGCGTGGCGTGGCTTACTATTTTTTAGTAACTTTTTTAACTGCAGGCGTGCATTCAAATAGTGATGCAAAGCTGTGACAGTGAATACCTAAGCCACTGTGGCAGGGCAGCCCTGTAATCCCTGGGAGGCTGAGACAAGAGGTTTGCGAGTTCAAGCCCAGCCAGAGCAACTGAGCAAATTAGCAAGACCCTGTCTCAAAATCAAAACTAAAAAATGAGTTAAGGATGTAGCTCAGTGTGAAAGCACGGAGTTCGGTCCCCAGTGCTGCAGGCAGGGAATCTGCAGGGGCTGGAAGTGTGTTTTGGTGGCAGGGAGAATGTGTGAGGCCCTCACTTCAGTTCTCAGCACCACACAAGAAAAAAAAAGAGGAGGAAGGAATAGATGCGTAGGTGAGAAGAAATTTACGAGTCCCGTGTCTGATGTCCCTCCAAAGTTTTTTTTTTTTTTTTTTTTTGGTACCGGGGATTGAACTCATGACCTCGTGCTTGCCAGGAAGGTGTTTAAGCCACTGAGCTACATCCCCGGCCCGAGAAGACCCTCCAAAGTTTAGGTTTCAAAAAGTGGTACAGTAGCCTTTTCAGATGGACAGAGAGTTTCTCCACGCAGGGTAAACAAATGGCCAACAGGCGAGGCCGTGATGCGTTGTTAGCACGCAGGTCAAAACTACTGAGATTCCACATCGGGTCCGCTCGAGCTGCTGGCGAGGGTGCATTGAAGCCGGAGCTTCTGTCCATCCCTGGTGGGAATGTAGAGTCATTCAGCCAGCAGACAAAATCCTGGCTCTCAAGGAATTAATAAGGAAGTGTCAGCTGGGCGTGGGGCGGTGCCTGGAATCCTGGCTCTGGGAGGCCGAGGCAGTCTGAGCTACAGAGGGAGTTCAAGGGCAGCTCGAACTGCATGTGCGACCCGGTCTGAAAGGAAAACGGAAAAAGGAAGGAAGGAAGGAAGGAAGGAAGGAAGGAAGGAAAGAAAGAAAGAAAGAAAGAAAGAAAGAAAGAAAGAAAGAAAGAAAGAAAGAAAGAAAGAAAGTCATCCTATGACCAGCAGTTCCACCCTTAGGAACCAGAGATTTGGAAATAGTCCTCACATAAATGTGCGCTCACATTGGCAGCACCATCGCTTACCATTTCCGAGAGGAAGGAAGGAGCCTAGGTGGTCAGCGGGGGTCAGTGGTGACCGTGGTAAACGCACACAGTGCAGCATTACGTGTGCACCGTCAGGGTGGGCACCAACACGAGCCCTGTGCCCAGCGAAGGAGGCCGGATGGAAGAGACCACACGGTGTGCGGTCCTGTTTGTGTGGCATGTGCAGGCGGGCAGAGCCACAGGAGCAGTGCGGTTGGTGGTTGGGAGCTGAGGGAGTGGGCTCGGGTACAGGGCTTCCTTCTGACATGATGCTGATGCCTTGGGACTGGGTAGAGGGAACCACACACGGGGCAGGGGGGTGTGGATTGCACCCTGCTGTGAATCTTCTTGATGGTACTGAATCTTCTCTTTAAAATGTTTACTAACCAGAGCCGGGTGAGGTGGTGCATCTAATCCCAGCCCTTGGGAGGCTGAGGCAGGAGGATCATTTCAAGTTCCAGACCAGCCTGTGCTACAAAGTGAGTTCAAGGCCAGCCTGACCTGCATAGCCAGACCCTGTCTCAAAAAGACAAAAAAAAACCCCAAAAAACAAAAAACCAGGTTTACTAACCAGGAAGAAACAAGCAAGCTGTTCTGAGGGATCACAGGGCTCCGCCTCAGTCCGTGGTGAAGTGACTGAGTCTTTTTTTCAACCTGAACTATAAACGTTTAGTAGGCTTCTCAGTGTCTCTGCCTGTTTTGTCTTTTCCGACTCCAGGACTCCACTGAGGGCACTGTATTATCCCTACGTCGTGTCCCTTCACCTCCTCCAGCCTGCCGGCTTCGCAGTCTCTGGAGACACGGTGGCTGGTGCTTTGCAGCATGCCCCGCAGTGTGGGAGCCACATTAGCCTGGGTTATGAGTGACTGTGGAGTGAAGGGGTGCTGCTATTCTCAGGCATCGTCACTGTCGGGGTCTGTGATAGCAGCGTGACTCATCCCTGGTGCCCGACTCAGCTGGTGAAAGTCATGTAGCCACTTCCATGACTGTAACAAAAACACCGAAGATAATCAGTTTAATAGGAAGAAAGGTTTACGGTGACTTAGTTTTGTAGGTTCAGTCCGTAGTTACTTGCCCCATTTACTTTTTGGCCTGTGCGAGGCAGCGCATTATAGCATGAATACCTGGCAGAGGAAGCTGACTTAGGGTCCCACGGTCCTCCGAGGGGCCTGCCCCCACACCCAAGACCTCCCCCCAGGCCCCTCCTTAAAGCTCCACCGTGTCCCCACAATGCCAGCCTGGGGACCAGGCCTGTGTGCTGGGGGGCTTGTTACGTTGGGGTACCCGTGTTTCAGGCCTTCTCTGCAGACAGAGTAAACTGTGCACATGCGTGTATTAACTGCTTTCTGTGCAATCTGTTCTCACTTCTGGGTGTGAAACATGTGCACGGCCTCGTGGTGACCAAGCACCACGGGCTCTGACCCAGGACCACCGGGCGCACCCTGGCATTCCTCCCTCCCTCCCTTATTCGTAAGTGCCTTCAGAGACTGATAGATCTTGTTCAGACGACCTTATTTTATATGCTTAGCTGATTATTTATATATATATATATATATATATATATACACATATATATATACACATATATATACATGTGTGTGTATTATATATGCTACTTTCAAAAATTCTGATCTACAGCCACATGAGCAACAAGTTTCCCTACCTGACTAGAGTGTTTATGTGTAATTCCCTCTGTCTTCAGCCTCGTAATTTTCAACTGAAACACAGTTGGCGAAGTTACCACAGTCAGCTGCGTTCTCTGCAGCCTTGGTGGGGTCGAGCCACGCGGGTCCTTGGCTGTGGCTTCAGGCTGACTTCAGGGTCCCCTGCAGTTCTAGGAAAAGCTGCCTGTAAGTTTCATATTTCACTCTCGCCTCTCACTGGAATCCATGACTGTGCTTCTTCCTGTGCCGTCCTCTGGTTCTGATGGTACCTGCTCAGGTGTCCCCCAGCCAGTGTCACACAGAACAGGTCCCCATCACCCTGAGACGCACCCCGGCTACCCTGCACTCCAGTCCTCACCCTCTCCTGGCCCTTTGCCATCACTGACCTGGTTTCCATAGGGTTTTGTATCACCTGCCTTTGATAACAACCTCGAAAGTGCTTCTTGTAGACGTGAACCTCACTGTAAGCAGAGGTCTTCTTGCTTTGTCATTGGAGTCAGTTGATACCAGGATTTGAATCCAGCCCTGACGCTTCCCGAAGCCTCAGCTTTCCAGCCCGTGAGTGGGGATAACGGCTGTCGAGACATGGGGTCACTGGCAGGACTAGACAAGATCACAGTTGTTGACGCCGTGCGCGCCGCGTACGTAGTCAGTGACCCTGACACCAATACTTCAGTTACGTTTGCCATCACCACCGCTACTGTCATTGTCCTCACGTCGGGTGGAAAGGAAGAGTACTTAGGGAGGCCAGGACACACTGCCGGCTGGCCTGCTCCCTGACTTGTAGGCAGACATGGTCATTGTACCTGGGTGCACTTCCGTGTCGTGGCCTGGGCTTCAAGTGGTGGTCTCACAGTGTGACGGTCTCATCCGCCTTTCACCATGGCCCGCAGCCTCCTCGGCCAGCAGCTTCTTCACGAGAGCCGCTTTTGCTTCTGTTGATTTGTTTCCTGGGATATAATCCCCGAAGGAAGAGGTTCAGCCAGAAGATGAAGTGTTTGCTTACGGCCTTATTTGCAACGTTCTCCTCCCTGACCAGACTCAGCGGACCTGACCAGACTCAGCAGACTCCCTGACCTGCCTCGGCCTCCAGGCACCTGCTGCGGTGGGGTGGCGCCCTCTCCTTGCTCTTCCTCTGCTTCCTCCTCTGCTTTTCTTCTTCCTCTTTTCTCCTGCTCCCTTTCCTCCTCCTCCTCCTCTTCCTCTCTTTCGAATGAGAGCATGTGCGAGGATGTCATCAAACTCAGGTCCCACCCCACTGCCAGCTCTGTACCTGGGGCTCCCAGCGTGCAGCACCCCGGAGGTGCTGTCCTTGGGCAGGAAGTCATCCGTGTTTGCTTTGGAGGAGGACTTGTTTGCCTGTGCAGAACCAGCACCGTATTGTTCGCAGATGCTAGGAGCGTTGCCAGATAACGGAATGTCAAAAGTTGAGGCTTTTAAATCATTTTTACAAACCTGCACACAAAAGAGTATGTTCTTAGAACTAAAAAAAAGCATGAAGTAGAGATCGTGGGGCTGGGTTTCTAATCCGACACAGCTTCACTTGGAGTTAGGTTCCGCACAGCCATGTCGAACTCCCGAAAACAGGGCCAGGAGGTAGCGGGGAGGGGCGGGCGGGAGGGGTCAGCTTCTCAGATGCCTCAGGACCCAGAAGAACGAAGGCACACACAGTCCTCCTTTGGGGATTATATCCTAGGAGTCGAGCAGTGGACGGAAACAGTGCCAGTGATTTAGGACCCCACCAAGTAGCCTTAACCTTAATCTTCTGCTGAGGGCTCTGCGCAGGCCGCTAAAGGCAGAGTAGCTTTAAAGTCATTGTGTTTCCGATCAGCCTTTGATAAGCCCCTGCCCTTTAGAAGGGGCCCGATGCCATAGCAGTTGTTAAAAGCTGATTGTTCTTAGCATTAGGTGCTTTTGTTGTTGAACAGGAAGTGAGCACGGCAGCCCCTTTCCTGCCGCTCCCAGCAGTGGCAGAGACAGGCAGAGCCTCTGCCCAAGTCTCCCGGCTGCCTGTGAACACCGCCCGAAGGAGGGCAGGGCTGGGGGAGGAGCCCCTGGCAGCTCCAGGGCCCTCTGGAGGCTGAGGCAGGGCACTGGAGCGAGGTGCATGCTTGGAGCCCAAGTGGCTGGTGAGGTTCCAGAGGGGAGCAGGAGCCTGGGGCCTGAAGGTCTCGCCTGGTTCTGCTTCAGGGGTAAACTGAGGCCTGGGGGGGCAGGGCAGTAGGCTGAGGGTGAAGTTAGTGCAGCCAGGGCCACCAAGCTCTGCATTTCGAGGTACCAGTAGCTGGGCCCCCATTTTCGCTTACTGCCTGGCACAGGTAGCTGGGAGAGCCCTGATTGTTTTAGCCTCAGGTTCCTGATTCCCGCTGTTACTGTTCCCACAGAGGCAAACAGCCCTGGCTGGGGTCCTGTCCTCTGTCGGATTCCAGGCTCAGCGGTGCTGAAGGGAGCATGACTCACTGATCCTCCTTAAGGCGCTGTGATGGAGACTTTGTCCAGGACCGTCCCAGGGCCGGGGCTGCGGTGGGGGGAGAGGGAGGGCTCCAGCCCAAACAGCGTGAGCCAGCGGGGATGTGTGGTCATGGTGGGCTCAGTGGCTGGTAAAGACCAAGACGCCACCAGGGGCCCAGACGCTGGATAAGTGACCACCAGGACCTTTGCTGAGAGAGGCTAGCTGATCAGACATCACCGGGGTGCGATGGGAGGAGGGGAAAGCTGATAATGTATCAAAGGCAACCAGCCATGGTTCTGCTACACTGACTCAACAGGGTCCTTGGCCTGTTGGGATCTTAGGAAGTGCCCAGGTGGGCCCAGGAGAAGGTTCAGAAGTCCGAGTAAAGTTTAGTCAAGTAGAGAATCGTTGTCAGTGGTTAAGGGCTCAAGACAGACCCTTTCCCTTCCTCTGAAGCAGTACTTACTTGTAAATCACTTCCCGGGGCTGGGCACGGTGTACCTCAGTGGCAGAGCACTTGCTGAGTGTGAGCAGGACTGCGGGCTCTCACTAGCCCACCAACACGAGGAGGGTGATACTGTGTGTGCCCCTGCGACTCACGTCCTGGGATCATGGACCAGTCACTTCACTCCCTGAAACCTGGATCCGGGACTTGAGATGAATTTCTTCCTCTTCTCAAGCTTGGGTTCCTTCTCTGAGGCACTGGGGCCCTGGAAGTCGCCCTGGGGCTGGGGACGTAGCTCTGTGCTGAGCGTCCAGGAGGCCCTGTGTGCAGGTCTCTGCACCTGGGAAAAAGTTGCCCTGTGGTCAGACCAGGCCGTGGGCTTGCCGCAGCCGTCCCTCTGGTTCCCACCGTGCATGGCCATGACCTTGAGCTCTTTCCAAAGTAATTCTCTCTCCCTCACATTCTAGTATAGCCCTGAGCACGTGTAGGGGCTTGTTAGGGCGTGTGGAATTGAGTTACACACACACAGACACACACACATGCACACACACACATGGAGGAAAGGACACTGCCGTTGGGGTGGATTAGGCTGGGGCCTTCCCCTCCCGGGCTGTAGGCCAGGGCTGCGGCTGAGAGGGCAGCGGGGCCTCCTGGGTGAGGGAGGGGAGACCTTGGGAGCCCCGAGTGGCCACAGGCCGCGTCTGCCTCCATCCACCTGCTTGGCCTCTGCCTCTCTCGCAGGTGTGGTGGGGGCTGCATGTGTTCTTCTCGGGGTCCTCAGTGTTAGCTTTGCCTCTGTCCCTCCCTAACTCGCCCATCACCGTTAGTGACTTCCTGGGGAATGTTGTGGAAAATACCACTGACGCTGTGGATCAGTTGGGCACTGTGTTTTTGCTGCTTTCTCCACTTGTTCTCTTCTGCTGTGAAACTCACTCGCATTTTGTTTTCCCTTCCCTCTCCTCTCGGTTCAGAAGTTGGATGGCCTCGCCAAGCCACGGACTGCTCGGGAAGCCCCTACGGAGTGCGTCTGCCCCCCAGGTAGGTGAAGGGTGGCCCTTGTTGGCTCCCGCTCTCTGGCCCTGGTCCTTCTCTCTGCGGCGGTCAGGACCCACAGGATGCCCAAGGTGAAGAGGGCAGGAGTGTCACCTGGGGTCTCAGGCACTTGCACCCCAAGGGCCACCCTGGCTCTATGTCACCTTGTGTGTTAAAGACTCCAGCAAGACGACTTGTGTGATTGTTGGTCTCGGTGGAGGGACTGAGACAGTGGCAGGAGTGTCTTGGAGAAAAGGCTCAGGGTGGGAAGACAGCAGCCGCCTGTCCCTCACTAAAGCTGGAGAAACACAAACGGTGCGTGTGATTCATTGGGGTGTTGGCGTGGCCCGGAGCTCGCTCCCTCGTGGGAGGTAAATCGTCAGGTGAATGCAGGCCTCTTTGGCTTGCGTGTTGTTGTTGTTGTTTGGGTAGAGGCAGGCGGCGGGACAGGAAGCTCTGCCTGGACTATTCAGGTTGTCATGTTTCCTGCTTCGCTGGTGTAGATAAATGCAGTGAGGATTCTGCCGGCACCGACTCCTGCGCCAAACTCAGAGTCCAGGCGGCCCTTCTGGCTGTGCCCAGGGGCGCTTTGCCGGGCTGGATGGAGAGCGTGCGTGAATGATCTCCAAGCCCAGGCCTGCGGGGTTAGTGTGGCCCTTGCCTGGGGCGTGTGAGTGAGTGGCTTCCCAGGTGCAGGGGAAGTTCCCAGGCCGCAGAGTGTGGGGGGCCAAGCAGGGCCCCGTGTCCTCCCTGGCGGCTCTGCCAGCGGTGCTGCCTGGCACTTTCCAGCAGACTCAGCTGGCCCGGAGGCCCGGCTCTCGGGTGCTGTTGGCGGGAGCCTGGGGTTCAGAAGGTGGCTGAACTCTTGGACCCTCTTCTTCCTCATGGAAGGCGGGCTGCGTGCAGGGGAGCGGAAGGGGGCACACGTGGGGAACTTGGCAGCCGTCCAGGGTCCAGCTGAACCGCGCCAGCCCCTCCCCCAGAGAGCTGCTTTCTGCCCCTTTTATGGAAATTTTGCTTTGTCGACGGGAATGGTGGTTTCAGAGCTGTGGCTGTTAGGGTTTGAATCTTTTTCCATCTTATGGGGGATGTTGGTCTTTAGAGATGGTCTGACTGTCCGAGTTGTGCTGTGTGGGGATTTTACCGTCTGGGATGGTGGAGGTCCAGGACTGGCCTTGGGGATCAAGATCAGCGCCAGGGCCATGTCCTGCTGAACAGCATTCCCGCCCGTGGGGTAGAGCTGCCGCCCTCCCCTCAGGGACTTCTGCCCGGACCCCCTACCTGGCCAGGCATGGGCCGCAGGGTCGCAGCAGGGTCCTCTGCTCCCACCCTCTCCATGCCCTCACTTGTTGTGTCTCTCCTGTCATGTGCACTCTGAGCTCTTCAGCTCTGGAGACCGAGTCCTTTGTCCACACAGAACCCCAGTGGTCTGGCCTGCTCCCCCTCCCCCAAAGGATAGCAGCCTTATCTGCAGCGCCAGAGCCCCACACTCACTCCCATGCTCCCTGGCTCTGATCGAACAGTCCGGCAGACTTGGAGACGAAGGGGCCGACCACGCTCTGCAGCCCGTTTCCTTCCCACGGTCTGCGGAGACACCGCAGCCCTTGTCAGGGCCTCCCAGGCAGCGGGCAGGCAGCTGTGTGTGTGCCACCCGCTGTCAGGTCAGCCGTGCAGGAGCAGAGCCTGGGCAGCAGTAGCAGGCTTCACTCAGGGAATGGCCTGTCCCTCTTGTCCATGTCCATGATGGAGCAACTGGCAGGGCCTCAGGAGAGTGAGGGACCCTTGGGCCTTGGGTCCTTAATCTCGAATGGTGATGGCGAACCTTTGAGAGCTTTTGGTGATGACAGATAGCCTGCTGTTCCATGTGTGCCATAGGTTCGCCACCACTGATTTAGAAGAAGATGGTGTCTTTGGGTGAGCTGGCTTCCCCCAAAGATGTGCCCCAGTCCTGGTCCCTGGTCCCTCTGAAGGTGTGGCAGTGGGTCCATTGCAGATGCCTGTTAGCCCCTGTTGTCCAGGGCCACTTCCTCAGAACCCCAGCGTGGGCCTGGAGCCATGGTCAGTGTCTGGTCTAAGGGGCTTTTTCGCCCTGCACGTCCAGATCTGCAGTAAAGCTTAACCTATGACTCAGGCACAGAAGACGCAGGTCTGTAACTAGTAACAGAACAGTTAGAGCAGCACGCTACAATGAGGGTTACGCCATTGTGGCCTCTGACACATCTACTTTTCATTCTTTTACCGAGAGGAAGCCCGTGGCAGCTTCTTCTGGGCCTTAGTTATCAGCACTGCTGTTTCTGTGCTTTGGAGCCGTGCGGGTCCCGCCACAGTCACCGTGACAAGAGGGCCTGGGTCCATGCCAGCCCGGCCTGGGCCTCATGTGCCCTGATGCACAGGGTCAGAGTCAGCACCTCGGGGCCTGAGAGGTCTGGATTCCAGTCTTGCCTGTTCCACTCTGCGCTCCCTGGAGCTGCAGCTGCTGCCTGTGCCAAGGCCTTGGGTTCTCTCACCCAGCCACGTGCGTGGGAACGGAAGTTAGCAGTGCCATCTCGCTGTTCGCCCCTCCCCTCCCCTGTTGCATCCTGTGTGAATGAAACAAAGCGGGAGGCTCGTCAGCTCATGTGGCTCGGGGATCGAGCAGCTTGGGCCGAGGCTGGGTCCAGGGGTTCTGCACTGCTCTGTGTCACCTTCAGACAGCTTTCCCTTGGGGTCCCCATAGCACTCGGTAGGTCAGCCCCGCTTCCCGCCCTGGGAGATGGATTGTCCTTCTTTCTCCCAGTCCCAGAATCGGGAGCGGGGGTGGTGTGGGTGCAGCCATGCCCCTTGCTGTTCCCTGGTTGGAGTCCAGGCTGCAGTGCCTTGGAATAGACTGTGCCTGGAGATGGACCGTGCAGGTGCCGGTGCCACTAGGCTGAGCTCAAGCGGTACAGAGAGCGCGGTACAGACAGCCCTCCCGTGAGCCGGCCTGCTGCCGCCTTCATTCTGGACTCCGGCGTGCTGAAACGGCACTGCATCCCTGCCGCCCCAGTCACCCAGGCTGTGGTCCTCTCCCTGGCGGCTCTGAGCGCTCATCCAGGGGGTGACCACTCAGTGGCTTTGGGAAGGGGACACGGTGCTGGAAGCCGGGAGCAGTGACTGTGCACACAGCGAATGCACTGAATGGCCTGGAACTGCCTCTGGACGTGCCTGGGTGTCAGGGTCACTCCCGGTGGGCCCCTTCCTGTGCTGGGCCTGCGGCCGCCCCAGCTCAACACCTGGGGTCTGCAGAGCAAGGCTGTTTCCTCCTGGCCATGCCCGCACCCATGGCAGCACACAGCACAGCACAGCACCCGCCAGGGGAGGTCCTGGCCTCACTACGAAGGACGCGTGCGAAGTTTTCCCACGCCGTGAAGCTGAAAGCTTAGACGTCTAATCACCAAAGCTCACGGGCGCCTGTCCTTTGAGTAGTTAGCAGTTTTAGGATGTTTATGTATTTTACTAGGATAACAGAAAAAGAAAAGCCCAGTGTTGACCCCCAACCTGCCTGGCGTGTGGCGGGTGCCCAGCCCTGGGCAGTGGATGCACCTGGAGGCCGGGACCCATGATTGGCCAGTGGCAAGGTGGTGAGCTTCTCAGGAGCCACAGTGGTGGCCTCAGAGGACAGTCGGTGCTGCTGGAAACATGGTGGGGGCAGGGTGGCTACCCCGAGGAGGACTGGGGCAGCTATTTTGCTGTTCTGAGAAGAAGAAAAACAGGTACAGCCAGGAAACCACAAGCTACGAATGGCCAGATCAGTCCTGCTCAGGGACAGCTGGCCAGGCTGTGCTCCTGGGGACCATAGACCAATTCCGGGGCTGACACAGCATGCTAGGTCCGTCCCATCTGTCTGCTGAATTTCTCCAAAAGGCAGTGGGGCCAGGACGTGGCTTCAGGGTTTCTGCACAATTCCATTGTCTACCGGCCCCATGTCCACAATTGGGTCACCACCTCCCCGTGCCCCTCATGTCCCTCTGGGGGTTGGCATTGCTGAGGGCACCACCGTGGGGGGCTGAGCGGGTTGACATGCATGCAGCACGGCTCTGCTCCCCCTGAGGGAGCTGTGCTCCCCAGGACCAGCTCTGCTTCCTCAGCTGGGCTGCAGGAGGCGGGACAGGAGTGCAGAGTCGGGGGGGGGGGGTTGGCTGGGAATGTTCTGGAAGAGAAGAACAAAGGCTGGACATACTTTACTCTCATCACCTCCCGGAATGCGGGTGACAAAGTGCAGATGGCACAGGGAGGGGGCGGGGAGGGAGGGAAGCAGCTCAGGCCGTCTGCTGGCTGCACCCAGCACCCCGAAGCCCACATGCACGGCCTGCTGCCTCTGCTTCCCCACACTGGGTGCTCGCAGGCTCAGCCTCCCCTGGACGTGACCAGGAATGTTCCAGAAAGGTGAGAATGTTCTCCATCTCCCTTTGTGCTGTCACCATTCAGAGGCGCCGTGCACTTCCCACATTGCATGTGCTGTGCTCACGGTTTGCGTGCAGAGTGATGTTCCAGACCCTGGAAGCTGGAAATCCCCAGATCTGTGAAAATACCGGGAATTCTGAGCAGGGGGAGCAAACTCCACCTAAGAGAAGGTAAAACACGACCCGGAGCCGGTGCACGGCATCCGTCACTTACAGAAAATGCGGCAGAGCGGAGCAGAAGTGGTAAAAGTCACTGGTACTCAGCTGCTCACTGTAGCCGGGGGCTGAGGAGTAGAGGAAGGGGCCGTGCGCTTTTAGGCGGATGCCTGCAATACCAGTGTTGTGGGAGGCTGAGGCAGGGGGGTCATAAATTTGACCTCAGCCAGGGCAACTTAGTCACTTACCAGAAACTTGTCTCAAAAAATATAAAAAGAAGATTTTGGGATATGACTCAGTGTGAAGGCCCTGGGTTCAATCCCCAGTACTGCCCCATCCCCAAAATTCTTTTTTGAGTTCTTTGCAGAATTTTTTAAATGATACTAAAAAAACCCTTCAAAAAACAAAAACAAAATTAAAACCAATAAAACAAGTGTTCTGTTCCTGCTGACTTGAGTTTATGGCAAAACTGAAATGCCTAGAAGGCAGGTATCTCATGTGCAAGTTGAAACAAAGAGTTTGTGTCCCATGTTTGGGTTTGCGCGGTGATCTTTTGTTGCTGTACTTTCTTCTCCAGAACCTTCTGAGGAACCTTCTGAGGTTGTGCCACTCGACTGTGCGTAGATAGTTGTTCACTCCCTCACCCGTTCGTTCAGTCACCAGCTCTCTGTAACTTTTCATGCTGGTCCTCCGGGATGGCTGCCCGAGGCTGTGAGAGAATCCCACACCCAGCTGTTAGATGGCGCAGGTACAGGAACCACGGCAGCCCGAGAATGGGACAGAGTGAGCCCTGCAGGTCGGGTTGGTGCCGAGGCCAGGCCTCCCTGGGGAAGCGGCTGCTGGGCGGCAGGGTGGCTGCCTGGGGCCATCTGTCCCCAAGGCCTGACCTCCTACCCAGAGGCAAGAGGAGGCGGGTGAGCAGCAGAGTCGGGCTGGCTGGTGAGGGGCCATGGGGTGAAGGCAAGTCCGGGGCTTGGAGGGGCTGGGGCTGTGCCCTGCAGGGGTCCGAGTGGAGCAGTGCCCTGCGGGGAGGGGGCTCTGGAGACACCAGGAGGGCTGAGAGAATCAGCATGGGCACAGCTGTGACACCACCAGGCCACGTGGCAGCTGTGACTGCAGACAGGACGGATGAATGGGGTGGGGGCACGGGGGACGGCGCTGACCCGAGTGCTCGGCCTGATCAGACCCAGGAAGTCCCCTGGGAGGAGCCCGTCGCAGGGAAGGGACGGCGGCGTGCGTGGTTTTGGGCAGTGGCCGTATGAACCAATTTGCGAACCCACTGATGAATGGAAAACAATAATGAGAAGTCTCCTGTCCAGGCATAGTCCAGCCGCTCTGAATCTATTAATTACCAAATGGACCATGGCCCATAGAGGAAGATCTTAAAATTTAACTGTGCTCTGACCTTTGGGATTTAGAGATCTCTTGTGACCACCAGAGGGAGCCCATTATATTTTTAAAAATTCTATAGAAATAGTGGAATTTAAAAGAAAAGGATCATTTTTGCAAGTCCATTTATGTTTAACTGGAAAGCACACAAAATATTGGACCAAGGCCAGTGTTAGCACCCATTCTGGTATGTTTTTCTCCTATGTGATGGAAGTTCCCCCCTTGGAATTTTCCAGATGGTTCTGGAGTCAGGTGGTTCTCTTGTTAGTTTGGGGGGCTCATGGTGGTGCCGTGGAGGGTCAGATACCACCGGAAGAGCAGCCCTGGAAGCACATCCCCCGCTCAGCCTGGATTGGGCAGCGCGCAGTTCCCTGGGCCGGAGCCTCCCAGTGACCGGAGATGAGGCCTGGAGCGCGTTGGCTCGGTTGGGCCAGCCCCGTGGCACTGTGGGCCGACAGGAGAGTGTCCTCTCTGGGCGCCTGCAGCTCTGTGTCAGAAGAGGTGCTCACTCTGCGTCCTACGCCCGAGAATATCCCATAGGGACGAAGAGGACCCAGGCAAACCCCGGAGCTGCCCAGGGACCACGAGACAAATGGGTCACTCTGAAATTCCCAGCCACACCTGGACTTTGCCTGGGCGGCGCTGAAGCCAGAGACCATGGAGCCGTGACTGCTCCTCGGCCTGCTGGTGTTTGTTCCCTGGACGTCATCTCACAATGTCTGGAGACATTTTGGGGTCACAGCTTGAGGGGGTGAAAAGTACTGTAGTTGCCTCAGAAAAAAATCAAAATTCAAAATTTGAGGTATGGTTTCTAGTGCATGCATAGCATTGGTGTACATCGTAAAGCAGAAAACGCAAGCCGCCAAGAGTCGGGGAGCAAGCCAGACGTGCCGGCATACTTTTGCAGTCTCAGCTACTTGGGAGGCTGAGGCAGGAGGGTCACTTGCACTCAGGAGTATGAGATATGCGCTTTTCTGAACCCACTCACCTAGTTACGGAGGCTGGCGAGTTCCAGGGCTGCCGCTCCGGCCCAGAAGGCTGGAGACGTGGAGGCAGCCTCGTGTGGCCTGAGGCCCAAGGCTGTCTTCCTGGGGGGCATCGGGCCGTTCTGCAGAGCCTCCCATGGTTGGTGACCCCCGCAGTCTTCTTCACTCAGAGGTTGCCAGTTAAACGGCATCTGTCTGGCCTGGCACGCAGTGTAGAGCCCGGGGTGACATCTGGGTCGCATGCCTCGCTCCCACCCTGAGCCCCTCTCTGTCTCTGCCCTGGCTTTCCTCTCTCCGTCTTCTTTCTCTCCAACAGTCAGTCCTTCTGTCCTCCCCGCTGTGCCTCCTTCACACCCTCTTCCACCTTCGTGGGGGCCGCATGACCTTGGGGGAGGGCCCCTCTTCGGGTCTCCGCAGCCTGTGGGCCGGGCAGCCGGTCCTGGCTTTGCTGATTCCTGGCTTCCGCTCAGGACTCTCTCAGATCGCATCACCTTCACATCCCCTGAGGAGTGACTCAGTTTCCCCACCGCATCTTCTGCCCGGAGCCTATGTGCTGCTTCTCCCTGTTGTCCTGACCCGGCTCACAGCAGCCAGCCTGGGGTCAACCTGCGTGTCCACAGGGGACAAACGGATGAAGGAAACTGCGTGCGTGTGAGGCTATTGCCCAGCCCTGGGGATAGGGCCTGGGTGTGTGCAGCCCCGAGGCAGGAACTGGAGGATGTTAAGTGGAGTGAGCGGGGACAGAGAGGAATCCCTCATGACCTCACTCTTGGGTGACATCTAAGGAAGCTGAGCTCACATGATGCAGGCGACTAATGGTTACCAGAGGCTGGGCTGGAGGGCCAGGGAGGAGATGGGCTGGCAGGTGCTAAGCCAGGGTCGTGCAGGCAGAACAAGTTTGGGGGTTCTGTTGCGTGGTTTGGGGACCACAGGTAGCAGTGACTTACTGTGTATTTCACAATGGCTGGGAGAGGTGGTCTTGAAAGTTCCCACCACAAAGACAGGACAAACGTGTGACCTGATGGGTACGCTGTGCTTCCACGCGACTGTTCCTCGGCACGCACAAACTGAAGCGCTGCACTGTACCCTGAATGTGTCGGTTAGCACTGCGGTGGAAACCAGCCTCTGAAAGAAGGTGCTCATTCTTCCGGGCCTGGCTGCACCTCACCTCTCTGCAGAACCTCCCTCATTTCCGGCACAGTGGGCGGACAAGCCCTGCGCTTCCTTAAGAAGCACTCGCAGGCCAAGGCAGGTGACTCTCAAGTCTGAGCCTAGCCTGGGCCGCTTAGCCTCGTAGCCAGCCCCTGGCTTGGAAAGAAAAGCTGAAAAACTGGGCGATGTCCGCAGTGCAGAGGCCCAGGCTCCCCCGGGTGCTGGAGAGCGGACGGCAGCACATGGATTTGGGCTCCTTTTATCAATGGGAGTCAACGCAACTGTGACCAGTCCGACAGAGGGCCGTTCCCCAGAAGGGCACTGAACTCTAAGTCAGCCGCGCGGCTGTCAGCGCCCGCCCCGAGTTTGTGCCGTGTCCAGTGCTGTGCACACCTGCATGGGTGGCTCTGGCCCCATGGGCCCACCTGTCACACCCTGCCACCCCTCCACGCCGAGCCGTCATCCCAGGCATCATCCCGCCTTCCTTGGGCTCCAGCCCTGACCTGCTCCTCCTTGCTGGTCTTGGGTACTCGGGCCACAGCTGGCTCTGCTGAGTTCTGCCTTTGCCCCCGGGCTGAGGATGGAAAATCACTCGCATCTGCTGTGGTTTGGCCAAAGTTCCTTCCCAGAGGAGTCAGATCCGGGTGCCAGAGAAATGTGTTCCTGCAGGGACACAGCTGACAGCCCCCCCCATGGCCACGCACACGGCTACTCTGCCCATGCAGCTCCCGCTGCTGTACGTCTTGCGCCAGCCCTGGGACGCCTGCACTGTGCTGTGTGGGCACTGTGAGGACCTGGGCGTCCCAGATAGACGCCTGTCAGGGCCCAAAGGCCACCTCTGCGCCCGCGTCTCCACCCCGCCACTCTCTGTTCTTCGGCCCCGATCCTTTTCCGCATACGCCTGTGGCTTGGGTCTCCACGGCCTTGCAGGGGTGGAGGTGGCTTCTGCACGGAGCCCTCACCCTCAACCTGCCTTCCGTCCTCAGCCAGACCAAAACAGGCAGGATCGGCAGAAACGGTTACCCCACTGTGCACTGGATGCTGCGCACCCTTGTCACCTCAGCATTCTGGGAGGTCGAGGCTGAAGCAGGAGGATCCTGAGCTCAAGCCCAGTGTGACCCTGTCTCCAAAAACAACAGCAACAGCAGCAACAAAGTGGGCCGGTGGTGTAGCGTGGGTTGGAGGTCCTGGGTTCATTGCTGGGTATCACCAAAGAAAAGGAGGTGGAGGGAAACGAAAAGAGGAAAAGGGAAAGAGAGTTTCTTTTGGTGTATGGTGCAGCCTGTCTCCTTTCCCTTCACCTCTCAGCTTTACCGGGTTCCCTGCTTGCAGCACTCCTGCCTGGGCCCTAAGGGTTCTCACACAGCGTCCTGCAGGGCTGAGCAGGGTCCCAAGAGCCTGCAGGGCAGCCGTCAGCTCTGCAGGGCCCCTGCTGTCACCAGGGCACAGGAAGGAGGGAGCCTGGGGAGGGCCAGGATCCCCGGGGATGGCGAGCAAGCTGGTCACCAGCAGCAGACTTGCTCTGGCTGCGGGCTTCCTGGGAGCAGAGCTTTGGGACCACCCAGTGTGCAGTAGACCTGGGGAGCAGGTGGGTGCGGTGCAGGCCGGGGTGCCCGAGTCCACCCTGCTGCACGTGGCTCAGACCTGGGCTGGGGAGCGCGGGCTCCTTCCTCCTGGCCAGCCTCGCCCTGGGACTCCGCTGCACTCCAGGGCCGCTCAGGACTGTCCAGTGGTTTCACTTCTACTCAGCACAGCCTGTTTTCTCCTTAGGAGTCCCCCATGACCCCCAGAGCCCCTTCCCCAACTTCGTAGCAGGCTGTCCTGTCACTGAAGTATGTATGTAGTCTGAAGTATGAAGTCTGTATGTAGATTGTTGGGAGCAGTGCCATGCCTGCACTTTGCTACTCTGAAGGCCGAGGCAGGAGGATCACTTGAGCCACAGAGTCGGAGACAAACTTGGGTAACAAAAAGACCCTGTCTCAAAAAAATGCAACAAAATGAAATAACACAAAGTCAACTTCTTAAAAGCTGCAAATTTATTACGTGTCATTGCCTGTGGCAAGTTCTGCTTTGATACAGAGTGTTCTTAAAATGAGACAGGGAGAGGGGCACTGAAATGTCCGTGGTGTACTTCATAAAATGATCCCACTTCCCACTTCCTGTAAAAAGCACAGTTTCAGCAGTCAGGAGGCTGAGGCAGGAGGATTACCATGAGTTCAAGGCCAGCCTGGACTATATAGTAACTTCAAGACCAGCCTTTACCACATAGTGAAACCCTGTCTCAAAAACAAAAACAAACAAAACAAAACAAAAACCACAGTTTTAATTTTTAAAAAAGTCTCCCTCTGGCTGTATCCAATCCTGCGCACTGGAGTGTAAACACTTTGTCAGTTTGCCTTGTGGAGACTTTTTCTGTGCTTAAACACGCACGCTTTCTGTGTTACAGAAGTAAAATAATCAGTCTGATGTGCTTTTTCCTTGGTACCAGGTTTCAAGCTCCGGACCCTTCCCTTGCCTGGCAGGCACTTATGCCACTGAGCTCTACCCCCGGTCCTGATGTGCCTTTTAACACCGTCACAATCAGTCCCTAGCCCTCCAGCATGCGGGGAGCACACGCATCCCCCAACATTCTGTGGGTCCTGCTGGCCCTCGCCACGCCTCCGACCCAGTGTGATGCTGTGTGAGTGGGCATGACCCCGTGTGGCAGGCACAGAAAGTCTGCATGCGCTCAGTGCCCACGCGTAGACGTGGATGCTGACCGCGTGGCTGTGGGCTTACCCTGCATTCTGAGCAGATTGGACCCCGAGGCCCTGGACCAGGCCTCTGTGGAGACTCGTCGCCTGCCCCGTGTCCTCCACGGTTGGCCCTTCTTGGTTTTCTTTCTGCCCTGGACGTTTTCCACATTCTCCTCCATGCCTGCAGTTTCGACCTTTCCACTGCAAAGCCTCCCGGTTCGTTTCCAGCTCCTTCTGCCTCTGGACTTTCTGTTGTTTTCCCAGCCCCACCAGGTCAGGGGTCAGAGTGACCAGCTGGCCAGTTCGGGGAAGCAGGGGAGAGGCTGGCTTCCTGGTCTACTGGCTGCCCCGCTCGCACCCAGAGAGGTCTCAGGGCCTCTCCCTGCTTCCTCTTAAAAACACTGTATCCACATGGAGCCCGACACAGGCAACACCGCTGACATGCAGCTGGATGGTTTCTCCCAAAAGGACACACCCATCAGGTCTAGAAGTCGCGCATAACGCCCCCCACCCCGTGCCCCAGGACTGCGGGGTCTGCTTCCGGCTCTGTAGGCCTGGAGCGTCTGCCACAGTCTCCTGCGTCTGTGGTCCCGCTCTGTGGGTCCCAGCCGTCCACACTGATGCGTGGAGCTGTGGGTGGCTTGCTGATGGACTTACGTATTGTTTTTGGTGTGCTGTCCCTGGATGTTTGGGCAGTATCCGTTTTCTGGCTATTAGGGATGATACTATGGGCAGTCTTGTGTATGTCTTGCTGGTAAGTTGTGTGTTTGTTTTCATCATGTTTATACCTCACAAGATAAGTTAAAATGTTAGTAAACGGCACAAAATTGTTTTCTTAAGTGGGTGGCAGTCTCACCAGGCGTCCCAGCACTTGACTTTTTGTTTTTTCTTTTAGTCATTTCAGATCTTTTTCTGGACTTCCTTTTCCATCCATGTGTCAACGCCACATTATTTTAATTAAGAAAAACTCATATTAAATGTGGTGATCCAATTTTGTTTTGCTCTTAAAGATCCCTCTGACTATCCTGTCCATTTGCATTTCTAAATTTTTGTTTAAAAACTGTGTGGTGTTTGCAGTTAGGGCCAGAGCCTCGCACACTCTAGGGAAGCGCTCTATATGTACAGCATTTTTTTTAGACAAGGCTTCCTTCCCTAAGTTGCCCAAACTGGTGTTGAACTTGCAGTCTCTGCCTCAGCCTCCCGAGTAGCTAGGATTACAGGCATGCGACACAACGCCTGCCCTCTGTGTAAGTTTTAGGATCACTTTACCAGTTTCTAAAAAATAACAATAACAGCAAAGCTAAACTAAAAGAACCCTGCTGAGACTCTCTGAACGCGGATACATCCGGGGAGGGAGTGACTGTCCACAGCAGCCGGGCGTGGATGCCTGGGCAGGGTCTGCGGCTCCCGGCCTGCGTCTTCTTCCGAGGTTGCTCTGTATCGCGCGGTGTGGGGCTTGTGTGTCCTGTGGGATTCGTGCTGAGGCAGTTACCCTTGAGGAGCTGTTTTAAGTGACGTTTATCTCTGTGTGAAATTCACTTTCTGTGCTGTGGAGGACTTTGCTTTTCTTTTCACATCCAGTGACCTTGCTGCGTTCACTGTTAATCCTCTTGGCTTAACGGCCTCTAGATTTTCCACGTATTTTCTGGCTCAGGTCTATAAATAGAGCTCCCCTTGTCCCGCGCCAGCCCTCCTAAGCCTTTGTTTCTTTCCTTGGCTCCGTGTTCTGGCAGGGACCTTGGAGAGGGCTCCGCCGTGCTGGCAGGCACAGGTGTCCTGGTTTCCTAACTGAGCTCGGGTAAACAGCAAACGGCTGCTTAAAAGTTAAACTCAGTGCCTCTGTGAGATGGTGACGCACTTCTCCTACTCCTGTCCCAGCTGGCACGGCCGTGCTTGCGCCTTGCGTTCCTGGGACAGCCCCGGCCACTGTGCCAGTGTGTTGTCGCTGTGTTCCGTTTGCTGACGCTTTGTCGGGAGACCACGCAGCCTCTGTGGGCAGGTGGTCTGACGCCCTCTCTCCTAGTGTCGGGTTTTGGTGTCAAGTTATGATCATGAAACAAGCTGGGAATTGGTTCCTGTTTTCTGGAGACAGTTGTGTTAAACTCGAGTGTAGCTTTTTTTCTTGCCTGAAAGAATTCACCGAGGTCTAGAATTTTCTTTAGGTTTTAAATAAGTAATTCAGTCATTTTAACAGCCCCAGAATGGTGCTTCATTACTTTATTTATTTTTTATTTGTTGGTACCCGGGATTGAACTCATGACCTTGCGCCTGCCAGGCAGGTGCCTGTGCCGCTGAGCTACACCCCTGGCCGCTGCTTCAGTTTTCATAACAGCTTTATTGAGATACAGTTAACATGCCTTACGGTTCGTCTGCTTAAAGTGTAAACTTAGCCAGGCGTGGTGGTGCAGGCCTGTGATCCCAGCACTCAGGAGGCTGAGGCAGGACGATTGTTGCAAACTTGAGACCAGCCTGGGCTACAAAATGAGCCCAAGGCCAGCGTGAACTGTGTAGCGAGACCCTGTCTTAAGGCACACACAAGAAAGAAAGCATAACATTGAATAATCCGAGCAGTGGGCTGAGGGGATAGAACCGGCCGCACGTGCTCCACCCCGAGCTGCACGGGCCGGGATTTTCCATATCCCACAGGGCTTCGGAGCTTTGCACCGCCCCCAGAGAGACTGTCTCCCCTTACCCATCGTCCTGGCCTCTGCACTGCTCCCGGCCTTGGGCAGACACGGGTGCCCAGCCCTTCCTGCTTCCACACATCTCGAATGATTCACGCAGCCAGTTGTGCGGCATCTGAGCTTCGTGCCGGCTTCTTTTCCGCAGCGTTACCCAGCCCAGGTTCACCCGCTCGACGGCGTGCGCTAGCCCTTCCCCTGGTTTCACATGGGTCGCCACGGCCTCGTTAGTGGCTGCTCTGGCCGCGCACAGCCTGATGTCCCATTTTCTGTTGGGAATAATGCTGCCTCGAGCGTCCTGGCGGTTTTATGGGAACATACTGTCTCGCTTCCCTGGGGCGACACCTAGGAGTGGAGCTGCTGGCTCCTACACGTCATTATTTTTTATAGCCGGACCTGGCCATGGGCACCAAAGTTCGCTCGGTGAGGACCTCGCTGTGGTCACTTAGTGGCTGCGCTTCTCCTGGCTCAGAACGCAGTTTGTGGGTCAGGTCGCTGTGCCAGCCCCGAGCTGTGGGTCTGTAACAGGGTGAGAGCAGAAGCTGGAAATATCTGGAAACATTTTAGCAGTTTTCCCGTTAATTTTGTGTCTGCTGAGTCTAACTTTTTTTGTTAAATGGCCAAATGCTTTCATTTTTTTTACCTTTTAAATTTTATTCTCCCTTGTCATCATTCTAATGTATTTTACAAAACTACGGGTCTCTGACAAAGTGAGAAGAAAAACAAACAAATAAAATACAAAGGGCCACTTGCTGCAGATGGCCAGGCCAGCGTGGTCTCTGGAGCCCCTCTGCATTCCTGCGTGTCAGTGAGGAGCCGAGAGTACGCGGAGGCTGAGCTCTGCTTGGTGCCCAGATCCTTTGGGGGTGATTATGAGGAGGAGGAGGGGCACCCCGCGTTCACCGTGGCTCATAGCATGGTGACAAACTGTGCTAGAGACGGATGGGTGCATGCAGTGTGGCATAAAGACGCAGTGGAATATTACTCACTCTTTAGGAGTGAGAAAATTCTTCAGGCTTCAGTGTGGCGGGAGCTGGAGGACGCTGCACTAAGTGAAGCCAGGCTGCCACAGAAGGACAGATAGTGTGTGGTCCCACTTGCGTGAGCTACACAGAGTGGCCAGAATCGTAGAGACGGAGAGTGGAGTGGAAGTTGCCAGAGGCTGGGGCTGGGATTGGGGAACATCTCTTGCTTACTTTTCTTGTTGCTGAGACAGATTATCTGGCGCCCAAAGTTAAAGGAGGGAAGGATTACTTCAGCTCACAGTTTGCAGAGGTTCAGGCGACCCATCCCTTGGGTGGTGCCACCTTAGGGGCTTCGCATTGTCCACACCCAGCACTGCGCAGACCAGTCAGTGGGCTGAGTCAGTAGCCTCACGCCTTGATCCCAGCATCACACACTGCAGACCCAGCTGCCTCTGAGAAGCCCCACCACGACTGCCCGAGGCTCTGGGGGACTTGGAGACACGGACGTGCCGGTAACGGGGTCACCGTGGAATGGGGATGGAGTCTGAGTTTGGGAAGATGACCAGTTCGGAGATAGAAGTCCGTAGGGTCGTTGGCAGTGAGACAGTGGGAATGCACCTAGTGCTCCTGGACTGTGCACTTACTAATAGCTGAAACGCTAAACTTCATGGTACATGTATTTCACCACAGGAGAAAATGATGGTTCGTCTAAACACACGCAGAGAAGCCGGGCTTCCAGGCCATCGCGACAGGTGCAGTCTCGCTGGTCCTCACCCACGTGATTGTCCCCTGCCCCCATGACTTAGAATGAGGGTCCCCAGGCTCGGCCGCTCTGGCAAGTCATCATTGGTGGGGCCTACACAGCGCCCACCTCTGGAGGGTGGAAGCTGAGGTCAGGGCTGCAGGGCGTGGGGCTCGGAGAGGCCCTCGCCCTGGCTGCAGACCTCCATGTGGGAGAGACCAGGAGCTCACACCTGCCCTTCTTACAAGGACGCCAGCCCGTCCCAGATGCCCCACCCTCACTGCTGTGTAGATTCCCCCCTTTCCGAGCACCCCAATCCCATTTAGAATGAGGGACTGGGGAAAGAGTTACGTCAGCTTCTAGTTCTCAGTCAGGAGTGCTACACTTGTTAGGAAGGTTCTGCTCTGCTCAGGGTTAGCTGGGAGCCTGCGGCTGAGACATCAGAAGCCTCACACACTCCCTGGAAGGAGCTGGGACTGGAATGTACCCCGGGCTCTCCCGTCTCACGGTGCGGCTGTCGGGTGCCAAGCCCAGCGCGCCGGGACAGCAGGAGGAGGCTGTGCCGCCTTTTCTAACTGGCCTGGAAGCCACGTAGCTTCGCTGCTGCCATATTCTGGTCATCAGAAGCAAGTCACAAAGGCTGGCACATCTGGAAAGGGACAGAAATGAGCCTCTGCCTTTTGATGGAAAGGGTGCTAACGAATATGTGGACACGCTGAAACCACCATGCATCTGTAAGTTTTAAATTCAGCGCTGTCTTCTTTAGTGCTTGCCCCACCATTCTGGAATTCAAGAAGAGCCAGGTGTCCTGGAGCAGGGCTGCAGATCAGCTGTACAGAACAGGTTCAGGAGTGTGGCTTCTTTGCAAAGATCCAGCCTGACTGGCAGTCTGAAAAGTGAGCAATACCCGGTTAATTTTGAGAGTTGCTACCTGACAGACCAGTCACACAAACGTGAGAAACACAGCTTTTAGAAACAGGTAGTATTTTAATCGCGCATGCGGTGGCTTGGATGTGGCTTGGGTGTCCTCCCTCTGTGTTCCAGTGTTGGCTTTCAGTGTGGCATTGGTAAGAGGTGGGGCCTGCTGGGAGGTTGTTGAAGGTGCTGCCCTCAGAAGGAGTCAATGCAATTCCCGTGGGTCCTCATTTGCTTTTAAAGAGCACTGTTACAAAAACGCACACCTGACCCTGGACAGCTTCCTGTCTTGCCCTGTGGTCGCTCTCTTTCCCACACACTTCCACTGTGATCCCATCTGCGTGATGTAACGGAGCTGGGCCCCCTGGCCAGAGTTGGCTCTGTGCTGTTGGGACTTTTAGCATCAAAAACTGTGAGCTGAGCAAACCCATTTCCTTCATAACTTACTTAGCCTCGGGTGTTTTGTTATAGTAACTGAAAATAAACTAATACACTTCATCAGCAAGTTTTTACTGACTGTTTCTCAAGTGCCTGGCACTCTGTGATGGATAAAGGGTGGTAAGTCAGGCCTGAGATCTGGTTCCACCCAGGGGAAACTGGTGGTTCTTGGAGGATACAGCTGGCCATGCTGCTGTCTAAGTAGGCAGTGTTGGGCTTGGCAGAGACATCATTGTGTTAGTCATGAGCAAATCCTAACTCAGGATGGCTTCACTGGGCCAAAGGATAAAGGAACTTTGTTTGCCTGCTTGTTTTTGGTTTATTTAAGTAGGAAATCCAGGGGTGAATATCTGGCTTCAGGTATAACTGGGCCCTAGAGTTCAGAAACAGCTCTGTACCAGGTTCCTGCCTGGGCGCCCACGAGCTGCACCTCGGGTCCTCGTGCTGGGTGCTGGTCCCTCCACAGTGACTCAGAGCTTGGCCGTAGGCTTTGGTTGGGCACCGGACATTAGCAAGTGTGACACGATTGCTCACTCTTGGGAGGCCGCATGCCTCTCCCATGCTAGGGCTTTTCTTTCCACACAGACACACAGGAAGCCCAGCTTCCCAGCTGCAGAGATGCTCAGGCTAGACACTGAACGATGGAGTGGACCTTGCGGATACACGAGGGCCTTTGCCACAGCCATGGGAGCAGAGCCACCCAGCCCAGCCCTGTTGGCCCATGCAGTCATAGGAAATCGTCACCCGATGTATTTGGTCACTAACTCATGCATTGCGTCATGCAGCAATAGCTAACACAGCCTCCCTTAAGCAGTAGGGAGACACTACCGACTGCCCCAGGCTCGGAAATCACAGGGACATTAAATATGGTGCCCTTGCTAGTTTCAGGAAGTCCGGTCACTCTCATTTAACTAAAGTGGAATCACTCGCCGTCTTGGAGCCGGCTGCCGTGGCCAGGTGAGGATGCGGCCAGCATCTCACGCCCAGCCTCGTAGCCAGCGAGGAGCTGGATCCGACCTCCCGGCCTGTGCGCCAAGCTGAGGCAGAAAAGAGAGCGCAGTGAAGGCTCACCTTGGTATTTTTGTAACATAAGACACAGAGATTCCCCTGGAGGTGTATCTCAATTCAAGATTCGAGAAGCCACGATACTTTTTCTGACTCAAGATAGAGACAACTATCCTCAAGTAAATGCAATACCTTACTTCAGTGCAGAGAGCTCAGGGCCAGAGACAGAACTGTCCCCTCTGCAGCCTGTGCTGGGGTCCAAGCCCCAAGGGGTTGGGGACAAAACCTGATGGTGACATCAGAGGTGGGGCCAGGTGACAGGGATACAGCGTCATCATGCAGAAGCCCGAGGCTGAGTCCTGGTGGCGTTACGAGGGGGGGCAGCCGGGCAGGTCCATGCTACTGTGTCTCTGCCACCCAGGCTGCAGATGAACCGTCTTCCCTGCGGCACCCTGGTGCTAACCCCGGGGAGCAGAGCACAGTCAGCTGGTGAAGGGTGCGTGAATAATCACGGTGGGCTGGGCCAAGGGGGAGCGACGCAGGGGTGGGCGCAGAATACGCCATCAGGAGAAGGAGCTGCCCAGGAGTGGACTGAGGGGCGGACCCCAGAGGTAGGAATCCACCCCCGTGGTCCCTGGCAGTGAAGAGAGGATGCGGGAAGGAGCCAGCGAGTTCCCTGAGCACCCCAAGCCTAGCCCACAGTGCTCACCGGACTCCCAGCGCTTAGCTATTTTCCCCAGCCGTAAAACTCAGTCTATTTTAATAGAAGTGTCAAGGTGGTTCTGATTCATTGACGCTTGGGGTGTGTGTGTGTGTGTGTGTGTGTGTATGGGAGTGTGAGTGAGCATATGTGTGTGGGTAAGTGTGTAGGTGTGTGTGTGT
>PVJX010023017.1:0-29804 GCA_004027295.1 Dolichotis patagonum | reverse complement strand
ATGTTGTTATATACTGCTGAGACATCATGGTAACCATTGTAGATCACCTTGTTTTGCGGTTTTATATGACTTTTTTGCTCCATGCTTTTTTAGGAATTGCTTTGTTTTATCTTGCTTTGTGTTGTTTTTCCCTCTAATACAGAAATGATAGATATATATTTAGAGACTCATGCATGTGTAGAGCTTATAAACACTTTACGAGAACCAACTATATAACACATGTTGAAATGAACAACTACTTTGAAGAAAAAGAGACACTACAGTACCCAGTGCTGATTCCATAATATCATGATGTGAAATCCAGCAAAACTATCACTCTTTGTTCAAAGTGATTTTAGCTTGTTTTGTTTTGTTTTGTTTTGTTTTGTTTAAGTTTAACACACATGAAGGTATGGACAGCTGTTTTGAGGAGAATGAGACACACTATGACAGCCATTCTTGGCTTCCCTAATGTCTAGTCTTGAAGACCTGAAATGCCTTCCTCGTCCTGCTCAGATCAATTCCATACTATGTTGTTTAATGTGAATTCCCTGTATGTGACAATATGGACCACTATTTGGAAGAAAACAAGAGTCAATATGATATAGAGTGAATATCTCCGATTGTCTAGTTTGGGAATTTATGTCCCTTACATTGCTTTCTTGTGACCCGCTTTGTTCTGTTTTGTTGTGTTTAATTTTACCCTTTTGATACAATTGCATGTATATTTGAGTGGGTAAGATGGATGACCATATTGCTGTTTTTATCAGATCATGGAGCAGAACTGTTAACAGTCTCACTGTTTGAATGTCGACTTTACATGTTTCAACTTTGTAATTTGAACAACTATTTCCAAGAAGTCAGTATGTAATTTGTCAAGTAATAATTTCTTAGGTTTTTTTTGTTGGTGTTCTTTTCCTTTTTTCCTTGGAATTCTGTGTTGTTGCTACCCTTTATTCTGTTTTTTTTTTTTTCTCTTTAAATACAATAAAAAAATTAAAAAAAAACTTGGCCACAAAAATTTCCACAAAGATTTTCATTTTTTTTCTTCTAAGGCTTTTACAGCTGTAGGTTTTATATTTAATTCTATCATCCAATTGTAATTTCTGTTTATGATGACAGAAATTCTGTTTCTGGTCTACATACAATTTTCTTGTTTCTCCAATGCCATTTGTGGAAAACACTATTCTTTGTCCACTGAATTATCTTTGAAACTTTATTGAAAATAAGTTGAATATGTAAGTATTTCTATTCCATTTTGATGATAGTACCTACAGTCTTGATTGTCACAGTTCTGTAATAAATCACAATGTAAAATTTTGTACATCCTTCAATTTATACAAGGACTTTTCCACAGTTACTTTGATATTTTAGATCTATTCTCATATGAATTTCCTTTGAAATAAGCCTAATGATTGTTTGAACCATTAAATTTATAAGTCACTTTGGAAATAATTGGCATTTTAGTGACATTGAGTTCATACTAGTTATAATTATAAACAGACTATCTCATTTTATTTATATCTTCTTTCAGTGTTTCATAGTTTTCAGTGTACAGGTCTCGTACATAATTTGACAGATTTATAATTATTTAGTATTTTTATATTATTATAAATGGTATTTTGTTTAAAATGTTAGTTTTGCATTACTAGTATATGAAAATACCATGGATTTTTGTATTTTTATCTTATATCTTGCAACATTTATAAAATCAATTTAATCTAGTAGCTTTCTTGTAGTTTCCATAATTATATATGATCATGTCATCTGTGCATAAAAGTAGCTTTTTTGTTTGGAATATTAGGTTCTTTTATTTTTTCTTTATTGCACTGGCTCGAACTTGTAGTACAATACGGAATAGAAGCATGGAAAATAGACGGCCCTTCCTTTTGGGGGTGGTGGTCAGGTAGGCAGGATCTCACTGTGTAGTACAGGCTGGTCTTGAACTCACTATTACATAGCTTAGAATAGCTCTGAACTCGAGATCCTCCTGCTCAGCCTCTCAAGTGCTTCAATTACAGATATGTAACATGCTTGGTTCTTGCCTTGTTCTTTATCTTAGGGGAAAAATAGTCAATCTTTATAAAAGGTGATGTTAACTTTAGGTTTTTTGCATAGATTGAGGAGATTTAGCATGTTGAGATTTCTCTTATCCTAGTTTGCAGAGTTGTTTTCTGTTTTTTACATCAGGGCTAGATGTTGGCATTTGTATGGTGTTTTTCTCCTTTAGTGAGATGATTATATGATCTTGCATTATCTTAGACCAAAAGAAAAATCTTTCACGTACTTAACCTGTATTCTGCCATGTTATGCTCTTTTTCTCTAGCTACTTTTAAAAGCATAAACTTTAAGTAATTGATTATAATGTGTTTTGGTGTACTTTTTATCATGCTTTTCAACATGGAATTCCCTAAATTTCTTAAGTATTACTTTATAGTTTTCATCCAATTGGAAAATTTTAGGCCACTGATTCTTAACATTTTTTCTGTCTCCCATTACTGCTTCTTTCCTTCAAGGATTTCCGTTCCATGTCTGTTGGACCACTCAACTCACCTAACACTCTGACACTTGGGAGTTTTTTGTTTGTCTTCTCTGTTTTGTTGGGTGTCTTTTTTTTTTTTTTTAACTTGTGACTGTTTTCCTCTTCTGCATTTCGATGTCTACTCTGGCATTATCTCATGTTCATGAGTGTATTTCTCATCTCTTGCATCATATTTTATTTCCAGAAGTTTGAGTCTTTTTTAAAAAAATTTCTTCCATACCTCTATTTAACATGCATAGTTTTTTCCCTTAGGTTTTTTAACTTACGAATTTCCTGTATAATAATTTTCTTTATGAATGCTTTCATTTTGTCATTTTTAATTAATTTCATTGATTCTGTTGATTTTCCTTCTCAATATGAGTTGTATTTTCTTTCTTTGTATGCTTAGTAAGTTTTTATATAATCCTATATATTATGAAATCATTTGTGCTAGATTCTGCATATTTTTTATTCCCAAAAATGGCCTTCAGCTTGTTCTGTGACCTGTTTGATGTACATAAAATATTTTCATCCTTTTTGATCTGGTTTTTATGTTTAATAGTTAGGACCTCAGCTCTATTTAGTCTCATGGGAATTTTTCTACGCTACTAAAAAAAAAAGAAGAAGAAGAGCTTTCTTAGTATTGTAAAAATATCCTGTGAATTAGTTTTTCTACCCTGGCCATTGCAACAGGCACTATTCCCATCCCTGTACAAGCTCTGGGTATCATTCCCTAGAATTGTGGGTAATTCTTTCTTGAGCACTGAGGCCGTTTCCTAAACTTTCAGCAATGATAGTACTTGATCCCCATGGGATACCTTTTGTGGATCACCTGAGTTTTCTCTTGGTACAGATTTCTCCTCTTTACTTGTCTACTCTACATTGTACAGCAGACTTGACTTTCCTAGAATCCCGAAATGCACCAAAGAAGTTAGCAGTTTATCTGGTTTTCCTTCATCATGACATGGAAATTGTCTTTGAGTTGTTTGGATCAGTCATAGATTTCATCTTGGTTTGTTTCCTGTCTTTTAGGAATTATGTCTTTCACCACTTGATACTTAAATGTGTGTGTGTGTGTGTGTGTGTGTGTGTGTACTGGGTGTGAAAAAGAAGAAGGGCACTGTACCACTGAGCTACATCCCCTTCCTTTTTTATTTTAAGACAAAGTTTCACTGATTTTCTCTGGCTGGCCTCAAACTTGCCATCTTACTGCTTCAGTCTCCCAAGTAGTTAAGATTATAGGTCTGTACCATTTGATATTTAAATTATTGACAGATATTATCTGATTTTCTGATATTTTTTCTCTCCTATTTTAGTTGCTTCAAGCAAGAGAAGAAGTCCTGTATCTGTTACTTGAACTTGACTAGAAATAGACATTCTTTCCTCCATGACCCTTATTTAGTGTGCTAGTACAGACATAATACTCCCAAACAAGTGGCATTAGGGAATCTTTTATGTAGAGCCACATACAAATAAATGGGTGGTAAGTGAAAAAAATTAATAATTTTTCAGGAGGATTTGAAATTCAGGAGGAAATGTCAGACATCAGAGCATTTCTTTCTTTTTTTGAGGGGGGTGCCAGGAACTTAGCTGCTGAGCTAAGTCCCCAGCAGTCAGAGCATTTCTAAACAGGCTTCCCTAGGATTGCACCATGCCCTGGCCAGGTCCTCAGGGCTTCAGTGTGGTAGAATTTCATCTTCTTCAAGTACTGATGAATAATGGGAATGTTACAGGTATAAAATTACTTAGTCATTACCTAGCCTGATTAATTAGAAACAGTAGGAGAAGCAACAAGTCATCACAGTTCCAGAAGTTCCCCACATAGGCTCAGATTCACATAGTAAGCAAATCCAAACTTCATTTTTTTCCCCTGTTCTTTTCTTTTTCCAGAAAAGCCTTGCAGGTCTAATGTGCTTTTCTATGGATCTCACATCAGCTGGTATTGTTTTTCTCTTTTCTATCTTTGGCTTCTTCTTTCTGGTACTGAGTTTTTCTTTGTATGTGTCCACTTGCTTCTAGAAATTACTAGCAGCTCTTTGTATTTTACTGCATTATGCATGACTCAATTTTTTCCCAGTTCTAGGGAACCCTAGGGCCTTTCCATTGAGCTACTTCACCAGCCTTTTCCCACCCTTTCCTTTTTTATTTTTATTTTAAGACAGGTCTTCCTAAATTACTAATTTGTGCAGGCTGGAATCAAACTTTCAGTCCTCCTGCCTCAGCCTCTAGAGTGCTAGGGTTACAGATGCAAGGCATTGTGCTCAGCTAATTCTTAAGCCCAGCAACTGAGTCAAAATTTAAAGAGAGACAGCTATAAATCTCCAAAGGAAACTCTCAGGTTATTTTCTTTGTGGAGCTATTCTCCACTTTTCTTTTAAAATGTCACTTTTGCATTCAAAATATTGGAGCAGTCTGGTTGAAAACTTGAATTCCTATCATGGTGGTTTTCCAGTATTGTTAAGGAAAGATCCTCTGTAAACAGATTATCTTTGTGGAATTTTTTCCCCTGCTTCTTCTTAACTTCAGGTTAGAAAGGTTGGTTCTCAAGAGCATCTTAGTGTCTATCATAATGACAAACTATATAACAGGATTATTTGAGGTAATATAAAATAAAGAGTATTAATTTTGGACAAAAGAGACTGCTAGACAGCATTCCAACCCTGCATGGGTCTATGTGAACAGTGAAATAACTCTTCAGCATCAGAAAACCGAGCTGGGAAGTGAATGACCTAATTTTATTAACTTTGATACTTACTGTTCGGCTGAGAGCAACTCATATAAGCTCTTCCAGTGTTGAAGCTGATTATATTTCTGTTAGCTGTCAGAGTATCAGAATCTTAATAATCACATTAGATGGTATCTTTCTGCTGGTCCTACCTTCAGTTTATTATAATTGAGTGCTGATTTTTGAAGTTACACATTACATGAGCCAAAGTTTTAATATTTTTAATCCTAATAAAGAGTTTTTGGACTTTGGTGAATAAGGGAACAAAATTTAATTACAAAACAAACCTCATCGCCCTGCTATTACGCTACTATCCACTGTGTCCTCTTACTTTCTAAAATTAGTCTATATTTCAAAGATTTTACTCTTTTCCAACTTTGATGTTTTATTGTAGGCATAGGAAAACTAAGACACAAATAAATCCAGAATAGAAATAGAGATTATTTTGTGAATCATTCTCTTTCTTGGCATCAAAACTTAAGATCACATTTAGAATGATAGTCTAGTCCATATGCTTTTTTCCAAGATATTTTATGAATATTTCCAGTTATACAGTATAGAATAATCTTGACTTTTTTCTCTCATTTTTTAAGACTATATATTGCCATTGGGCTACATGTGCCATGGAGAGGCATTAGTATGAACCAAGCAGAAGTTTTGTGAGCAGTAAACAAGCTGATATTTTAAAACACATTACCAGAGGTAACTTGCCATTAAACTATGTTTGCTGCCCCAAAGGTCGGTTGTCTGTATCATTACAGTAATGGTGTGTTTGATCTAAAATAGACATACTAACTTCTGTGGTGAATTTCCAGAATGAGTGAGGAGCTTCCAGTTCGAGAACCTGAATGACCCTCTGCATAGCTGTGTGGGCCAGCAGTTTGGTCCATCTAAAGATGTGTAATTGATTGGCAGAACTGTGAAAGCCCTTCCAGTTTGCTTATAGGAAAATGCATATTCCTTAAAACTAAGTTTTAAAAAACGCTTTGCATGATCGTGCATTTTTTTCTTAGTAGCATACTTAGTATTTTCCTTCTAAGATGCTATCTTCATCTAACAGAGAGTATCCTATTGAAAGTGTTACATGACTTTGCCTTTGTCTATTGCCCTGTTTTAAATGAGGGTCAGACGCATATGTCCATTGTTCCTCTGATCAAATCTGATTCATCTCCTTCCTAACCAAGCCCATTCTTATCTTTGCTTCTCTTCTTGAGCTGTGACCTATTTCTTTGTAGTGCTCACAATTTTCACTCCATTGTCCAAATTCTTGTATCTTCAGTGTGGTGGGGTCTGCAACCTAAGCAAGGTCTTCCTCTGCTAATTACTCTTTCCTGGCAGTTCAGATCACATCAGTTTTGTATAGTAATTATCCTATTTGCATTGCTCACAATAATTACATGTATATTCTGTGATATTCGTCTTCCCACAGAACAGTCCCCCAGCCCCAGTAGAGCATGACTTGGTGTTTCATACCTTACTTCACAAAATATAGGTAGAATTTAGATCTGTATTTAAGTATTTTAAAAGTTTATGGGCATCTGCAGTACTTTTATTTCACTTTCAAGAAACATCTTAAAATGATAGTTGGTGACTTACATACTGCCAACAGATTATTATATTTTAGTAGCCTTGTGAAAATCAATGTAGCATATCAAAATATTTTCTGTTTAAAGTAACAAGAAATAGAATTTTCATGCAGAATGTTGGCCTTCCCAAAGTTGGCTACTGAACTAAAGTGAGCCATGCTATACTAATTGCCACTAAATAAATAGATCACTATTGCTGTCACTCTAGAATACTGCTATGGATCAGGTCGCCCTGATCCATATTGTGTATTCAGAGGTAGGGCATTTGGAAGGTGATTGGATCATCTATTGATGAGTTCATAGCTGATTGTTCTATTAGGAGGTGGAACCTGGTTAGGACAGGCGTATTCCTAGGAGCGTGACCTCGTCCTCTAGTCTTCCCTTCCTCTATTTCCTGGCTACTATGTGCCAAGCAGGTTTCCTCCACCACGCCCCTCGACCATACTGTTTCTGCCTAGAAGCCGGGCAACTATGGACTGATTCCTCTGAATCATGCACTAAAATAAACCTCTCCTCCTCTGAGTTTTGGGTGTGTGGTATTTTGTCCGAGAAAAGAGAAAGACAGATCCAATGCAGACGCCCTGTGGAGTTGCTGAAAGCTGCCCACAAGAAAACTGGCCTATTCCCACCTTTAGAACAATGCCTGCAAGTTAGAGATTCTTTCCTCATGCATTTAGATTTGAGAATATTTGAAACCCAATATGCTTTCACTTTTGGCAAAAACATAATAATCTCACATTATTCTGCTAATCGCAGAATACAGCCTCTCATTTTATCATGATTCCTGGCAGCCTTTCAGCCCTCACAGACTAAATTTTGTGTTCCCTCAACTAAAACACAAACTGAGAATCCATTAATCTGCTGTCCTCAGTGATGCAATCAACAGACAAGTGGTTCTCCTTATTAATATATTTGTAGATTTTACTCTGTTCATTGCCTGCCTTGGGGCTCCACCCAGACTGTCTGTTGAAAATGAATTGTGCTTTTTCCTGCTCCTCCCCAGCTGACCCTTCCTAGCCTCCAGTCACATCAGGGATTGCAGTCTAGATTGGAAGCAGAAGTGTGGGCTGCCACCTGAAATTGGAACAAGGTGTCCTTCATCTTGAGTCTTGCTGCGGCAAATCCAGAGCTACCACGGGTGCCAGATGCCTTTCATTTTCATCATCTGTAGCAAGTTTCAAGTTTTGGAAACCAGATTCTGCTGCAGGGAATGGAGAAGTATGAGTGAGCCCCCTCCCCCAAGTCAGACTTGCAAGCAGAATTAAAGCATTGTGGATGGTGCTTCTTATGCACCAGGATCGCAGTCACAGAAGGTGTCCTGGAAGGCGTCCCTAGGAAAGCCGCTCACAAACTTCAATGTGTCTCTTCTTCCTATGCAGATAAAGAGGAAAAGGAAATAAGAAGCGGGATCCTTCCATTGGGAGGAAGAGCTGAAATTCCTCTGAGGTGCTTTGTGCTGCCGTCTCCAGTGATGTTCCTTTTCCTTACTTTCTCTGCTGGAATCCATTTGTAATGAGCAAAAATGGTTTAAGGACATCGGTCTGGTTTTCTCTGAAGTTAATCCTTCTTAGTGAAATGTATTATATTTGTCAAAAGAAACTGACCTAAAACTATTTCCTACTATTTTCTCCAATATGAAAAGAAATTCAAGAAAAGTAAAAGAAAAAATACTAAGTCCAAGCTAGGTCTAAGCGTCAGAGAAAGAGTGAGTAGCTGAATCCATGGACACGCGGTGATGTCCGGGGAGGGGCAAAGGATTTCCAGCTGATGGTCTCCTGCTGTACTCAAGCCCAGGCCTGTGCTAGCAGATTTTTTCCCTGCACGCTATTATATACTGCTAGTTGTTGTCATTTTGCTGTTGGTGTGTGCTATTTTCCTAATCTTTTTTTAAAGTGGGAGATTAAACATTTTTGAAAGCAGAGCCTATTTAAAACAAGATAAATCCAGGTCAGCTTTCATAGAAACAGACTCGGCAGCAGACTGGGTGTTTGGTGATGTCGCCTGAGCCCAGGACTTTGGATCTGGGCAGTGCTATTATCAGTTTCTTCAGATGCCTGGATAGGCGTCTGTGCTTGACATACGCAGGGCACACAGGCAGTGCCTTGTGATGGACGAGTGTCAACTTCTGGAAGGGCCCTGCATTCGCAGAGCTCTGGTAGGCAGTGCCCGTGCCAGTGTATTCTTTTGTTGTGCTTGTTTTGTGAGTAGATGAATCTGTGCACAGAGATAAAAGACATTTAAATTACAAGGTGCAGACACTCTCCAGCGTTTCAGATTATTTCTATCACTAAAGGATGGTGCTGCTAACCAGCAACATCCAGTTCCAGAGGGTGAGTGAAACCAGATTGGATTGGCTTTGCATCAACCAGAGATTGTGCTGGCACACGGCAGATAAATATGGTCCTTTTCCCTGAAAAAGCATAGAATGGTGGTGTTTCCAAGTGAATTTATTATATAATTCATGACTGGTGAGTAGAGACAGACCGGACACATGTGAAATCTTGAGTACAGAGCAAAAAGAAACCAAAAGAAAAGGAAATTCAAGGAGCAATGTGAAAAGAAACTAGACTTTAGAATCAGAGCCTCGCCGGGGATTTAGCTCAGTGGCATAAGTACCTGCTTGGCAAGCACAAGGTCATGAGTTCAATCCCCAGTACAAAAAAAAAAATCTAGAAGATTATTAGCAACTACTTTGCAAACTTGTACTCCCGTAAATTTGGAAGTTCAGAAGAAATGGATAGATTCCTAGATATACATGAATTACCAAAACTGAATCAAAGAAACATAGAATCAGAACCCCCTACCCTATTTTCTTATTTTCAGTTCACCAGCTGTTTGTCTGCCTGCATTGAACTTCACTTTCCAAGCCTCGTCTTCCTCATGGGCCTAGAGGATTACCTTGGTCTGTTTGGACTGCTGTAACAAAATCCCCTAAACTGAATAACTTATAAATGGCTGAAATTTGTTTTGCACAGTTCTGGAAGTAAGAAACAAGACCAAGGGAAGTATAAGACCAAGGCTCTGGCATATGGGCATATGTGGTGTCTAGTGAGGAACGTCTTCCTCATGGAAGACGTCTTCTCACTGAGTCCTCACACAGTAGGAGGGGAGAACTCTGGTCTCTTAAGTGCCTTACAAGAGGATTAGTCCCATCCATGAGGGTACCACCCTTAGGACTTAATGATCTCCCAAAGGCCCTACTTTCTAAAGCCATCGTACTGGGGATTTATTTCAACATAGGAAATTGAGGGCTGAGTGAGGGGAGCAGGGAATGTATGCATTTAGGCCATAACAAGCATCACCTGGCTACGATCATTGTGATGATTAGAGATAAAGTTTTTAGTAGCGAGATTAGGGCATACAGGAAACCCCCACACGCACACCCCCAAAAATAAAGAGTAACTTTGCTGACGTCGCCAGCAGAGGTGCAGCAGGCACTGCATGCTCTGGCTTCCACTTGCACCGTCCCCTTCAGCCCCAGTGGACTGACCGGCCTCTGTGAGTGGACAGCCCTATCCAATGGAGAGTTTCATGGACTTATCTTTCATATCATAGCATTGAACTTTAACACTCCTACCACATCTTTACCCAGGAAACATTATAACAAATAGATCTGGCTTTGATCTATTTTTGATTTTGACTAGATGATGCATAATAATATGCTAATTTAAAGTATAGCTAGAGACTCCTGACTACAAAAGTTGAAATCAGATCTTGAGGCAGGTGATGATCTAGTGTCAGTCACATCTATGTTCACTTGGACTGTCTCGGCTCCAGTTCATACTTCCATTCTCTTTTTAATCCTGTGCAATTTCTTTGTAATGCTTTAATTTTAGAAGTACATTCTTATGTATTGGCTATGGTGTTTTATGAGAATTATGATGGCACATTCTAACCTAAGAGCTGCTTTTAGCCAGGCAGTTACAGAGCATCCCAGAGTCAACACGAGGACTGTTAAGGTGTTAGTTACACCTGTCTTTACTGCCTGTTCTTCCTTCCCATTGTGCCATTCCCGGGAAAATCACATTAATAAGGCCTCTGCTGGACTAGCAGCCCAAAGAACCCTTCCTAGTCTGCATTAACAAACCACCTCAAAACTCGGAGGCTTGGAGCAATTATTCTTGTTCTGATGGCCATAGATTGGTTCAGACTGGCTGATCCCAGCTCAGCAGATCAACTATAGGTTGAGTCTGGGTCTGCTGTACACATTTTTCATCTCCCTTGGAGCAGTAGACTAATCTGCTTCTGCTCTTCTCTTGTGATAGCAGAAGGGCAAGAAGGATGAATGGAAGGATGTGCTGCATGCTGACTTCCCTTCCAGTTCCAGCCCCTTCCTGTTGGTCAAGCAGTCAAACCACAATGAAGGAGCTACAGGTTCTCCTGGCAGAGGACTACTATGACAGGAGAGGGAAAAGAAATAAGAGCAAAACTAAAATTGACCATATCTGCCTTCACCACTGGTCTTCAGAGGACTTTGACCAGTCCTCAAGCCTAGCTTCTCAGCAATGACATTTATAACATAACCTTATCATCACTGTCTTCTGCTGTCAACTAAAAGCAAGTCAGTTTCTGCCTGCATTCAGTGGAAAAAGTCTGTGCAAGGACGTGACCATTCAATCATCATCTTGGGACCCTGTCTGCCACTGCGTGGTAAATGACCTGTCTGTGTTGCATCCCAGTATTTCCCCTAGTAAAATGGAATTGATGATAATAGTAATGTATCTACTTCACAGGGTGGTTTTGAGAATTAAATGAATTAACAAAAAGCACTTATAACAAGTCTATTAGAAATCCTGGCATGTGTCACATATTTCTGTTATGCATCCTATGTGGGGTCATTGTTAGATGATTTTAAAGATTCTTTCCACCTAAAGTATTATAATTTTATTACTGTATACTGTAACACAAAAATAGCCAAACATAAATAGCCAACAAAATTCACTAATTGAAAGAGAGACTGAGAAAGAGAGAGAAAGAAACAGAACAATGTAGAAACATGCTGAAAGTAGCCTAAGTACATGGACTGTTCCAGGAGACAGGGTCCATTCCTCCTCTGTGTTATCATCAGAGGCATCTGGTATTTTATTTTGGTCTGTGTTGGTCTTTGGTTTTGTACTGGGTATTGAGCCCACAGATACTCTCCCACTGTGATACATCCCACCCCTTTTAAACTGTATTTTGAGACAGTCTCACTAAGTTGCATAGGCTGTCTTCAGCCTCAGCAGCTGGCAGTAATCATGTGCCACTTCCCCTGGCCATAAATACTTTCTGATTTGAAAGTTTGTGGAGTATCTTGTCAAAGAGCCCGTTGTGGCCTAAAGCGCTCTTAGCAAATATGCTCTGCAGGAAACTTCTCTGTGGTCATCATATTCCTAAATGAGTTGAGGTCTCCAAGTCTCAAGTTGGATGATGCCAGTGTCTTATAATGTAAGTGTGGATATTGTTGGCAGTATCATGTTTTAGATATGAAAGCATAAATGGCTTCTAACTAAACATTTTTAAAGACAATTAATAGGGACAAGATAACCCCTAAGTGCCCTTTCCCACTCGTGCAGGTCAAGGAAGAGAGAGCCCAGTGGTCACCTTTGAGGCAACTGGTGGGTCTAGGTCTTGCTGTTACTGCCCCCTTGCCAAGAGCTGCTAATGAAAGCTGTTCCTCATGGACCAGGCAGGAAGCTGCTAGCTAAGGTGCAGCTCAGGATCACACTTCCATTTCCTGTCTCTTTGGGTAATATACTCTGTCTGCAGTAGTAGAGGAGCTAGAGGCATCTTCAGTAGTCATTTGTGTACTCTACACTTTATATGTTCCTGTCTGTCTGAAGAGGTCCATCCATTAGAGAAGGGTGGGTCTTCGTTGGGTTGTGTTGCCCTGTGCATTGCAGGATATTTAACAGCAGCCCTGATTTCTATCCACTAATTGCCAGTGCCCCTGCTTCCCTTAGCCCCAAGCTGTGACAGCCAAAAATATCTACAGAGAATGACAATATCCCCAGTACTTTCTATGTATTTATTCACTTATATATTTCCATGAATATTTTAAATAAGTAAAACACACATAGCAGTAAACAATAAAATATATGTCTCTTAATGCCCACAGCCAGCACTGTTTTCCCCTAAAGAGGCAAACCTGCTGCTCTTACATAGCATACAAAAGATGTCCGGAGATTACACTGACATCTGGAAATGCAGCTAAGGGTGGGTGTGCATTGCAGTACCCACAGATGCATGGCTTATTAGTGACTTTTTAAAAAGTGTGTTAAGGATGAAAAAAATCTGTGTAGAATAAATCTGCTTTAGTTTATTTCCACTGTGCTTCTTTAAAAAAGGCTCATAGCTCTTTCTGAAGTGATACACACATCTCAAGGAGAACTAGTCCCTGCTCAGTGAGAAACCGTCCCCACAGTACCTTCCTTCCACCTCTGGGGCCTTTCTCCATGATTTTTGAAAAGACAGAGATGCTTTATGGCTGTGGTAACGCTGTTTAGAGCATCAGTATTTTGAGCCCTCGAAGTATACATTTTTCATCTAATGAAACAACTGAATCCATCAAAAAATTGTAACAGGTGGTTTTTTGTTGCGTGTAAATTTTGGTTTTTATTGCTTTCCTCATGCCGACAGGAGCACAGTCATAATGTTGAATTTCTCACGGTCCCACATCACCTTATTGTATTGCAGAATGTGTTGTTCTCCTTGAGGCAAGTTCAGTTATCAGTATGTAAGATTTACTGTTTTACGTAATAAATGCGGTGCTGCTCCCGCCACCCTGTGAGTCTGTTTTCTGTATCACAGCACCGTGAGACTTAGACTTTGCATTGGTGAGGGGGAGTGGCATTTGTCTTCTTGTAAAGTTGAGTTCCGTGGCTTCAACAAGCCATAACAGTTTACTGTTAAAATTTAAATTAATAAATTGTAAGCCATTATAATTTGCTATTGGTGGTAAAGTGAAATAAGTACTTTAATACCCCACATGATTATACATTGAGGCAGTGGTTCTACAAAACAGATTAGGAATAATTTGGAAATATTTATACTGCTTGATTCAGCTAGTAACCTTCTTAGAATCGGTAATCACAAAGACAGCATCTCGACTATGCAGACAGGTGGTTTGTATCGTCCCGGCCATTGCTGTTACCTGACCCAGCACTGTGCTGAACACGTTGGTGTGTTACCTCGCCGATGCCTGCGGGGCTGTGCAGAGGCTGCTGCTGTCATCCCGCATTCTGTGTGAGGAACGGTGCCCGAAAGCCCAGCGCCCATCCACAGTGAGGGGAGAGAGAGGGTGGCAGTGGTGGCGGAGGTGACACCAATGGCCCTGACAATCCCGAGTACCATATGTGCCTTGGTACCTCATATGTATATAAAACCTTATATAATGACCTTATTTAGCATTTTTTGCCAAGAGCCCTATGAAGAAGATACTCACTGTTACCTTTTTTTTTTTTTTTAACTAAACAGGGACAGACATAGGGACATTAACTAAAAGAGTGGAGATTAAATTACAGAGTTCAAAATCTTTAAGTTGGGATTTGAATGAAGATAGATTGGATCTGGCTTCTGTCCTCTTAGCGTGGCATCTGTTGTAATTGTGATCATGTGGTTGGTGAGTGGCAGCCACAGACCCAAACCTGACTCTGATCAGCGTTCTCTCAGTCACTGCACAGTAGCTGGTTGGTTCCGCCACTTCTGTTTGCTGGATAACATGGGATGCTGTGGTTTACCACCCTCAAAGCTACATCGAGTAACTACATAGCACGAGGAGGTCATCATCCACATTTGATCTGTCACCTCTGGATGGACACTGAGGTCATTTCCACATAGTAAATGAACATGAGGGTGCAGATGTCTCTTCCACATACTGATCTGAAGTCCTTGTGGTATTTACCCAGATGTGGGGTTGCTACATCATGTCATAGATCTATTTTCAGCTTTTCAAGGGACAGCTGTACGGTTTGCACTAACTCACATTCCCACCAACAGCAGGCACGTCTTTAAAATCCACCCTCTGTACCTGCTTCTGTTGAGTCAAGTCTCAGCATCTTTAAGCCTCAGTCTCCCCTCAGTAATGTGGAAGGACTTCCCCAACCTGGAACACTGGATCTGTGTCTGTCAGTGTTTTGTTTGAACAATGGCATTTTTGGCCAGAAGGGTAGGGTGAAGGTCTGTATTTCTGGGCTTTTGTTTCTCACCTCGCAACATAGCTTTCCATGGTTCGTGTTAATAAGCATCTGCACGTGTTCTGTGTCATGATCACACCAACAAAAGTGCATCGCTGGGCCCTGTCCGGCGGTCATGCCTGTCACTTTGTTCAGACCTCTTCATTATGAAGTCAGCTACAAAGAGCCTGCTCAGGTAGAGACGGATTTCTCTCAAGAGAATTGTCCAGAGCTAAAAATATAAATTTTAAAAGGTATCTTGGGAAAACTCAATGGTCAGTTCAAGAGGGAGATGGCTAAGGCCTTTTCAGTGAGTAATTTAGGAGTGGGTGTTAGTTTAATAACCTAGTGCTCATTAAATGGCTCCCATGCAAGCTTAGTACAGAGAATGAGTGAGTGATGAAAATGATTGTTCTTGAGTCTGGCAGTTAGGGGACCATGAGTGACCTTGATCATATGGTTATTACCTCCTGGTGACAAGGCTATAGGAGAAAGAAAGAATGGTCTATGCACTACCTCTAGATCAGCAGGAAAACAGGCCCAGGGAGTGGTTTCTTCCTTTTTGAATTAATTTTGTAAGTGGTACAAGAACTAGTCCCCCGACTTTTTGGTAACAGGATGATTGTCATAAATCTTTACTTTTTAACATTTGAAAAATCCTTTCCCACCATCTATCCCTATTACTTAGCTTGTGGCAGTGTGAGTCTGTTTTAACCATAAAAAGCATGAAGATAAATGTGGCTGATAATTAAAAATCCGAGTGAGCTTTTTCAGAGGACTGAGTCTGCCTGCTTTGTAGTGAATGCGGTCATCAGAGGACTGGTCCATGGTCAGACTGCTCCTCGCTCCTTTGTGTCACAGCCATCTGGCAGCAGGAGAAGGGGCACAGTGGAAGGAGAGGTGATCAGAGAACAAGCAGCTGCCGCAGCCCAGTTGTGCAAAGAAGCCGCACTGTGTCAACTGTGTAGATCTGAACTGTGGGGAAACTTTATCCTTTGCTGAAGATTACAAGCCATCTCAGCAGTGTTTTGTGAAATATTGCTAATCTGGAGTGAGAACAGCTGTTCAAGAAATAACAAGACAGGACAGTCCTGTAGAAAAAAGTATGATAGAATTAACTACCCCCTGACTTACCTGTCTCTAGTTCCCATTGTGTCCGCCTATAAGAGTAAAATTCTGTCAGAGGTCAGCATATATGTTTAATTGTTGTATAATGTCAGTATCCCAGAGTCTGGGCATCATGTCCTTTCCCTTCTCTTTAGTCCCCTCCAGCCATGCGATCTCTGAAAAGTCACTCAGCCTGTTTACTTGTTTAGACAACATATGTATGTCTCCACATAAATCAGGGTCAGGGTTTATTGCTCATTCTTTCAGCCTTCATAGCCCTGTATGATGGAGCCCTGTGCTTTCAGTCCCTCTGACTAGTAGAGAAACTCCCTGCCCAGGATATCGTGATGCAAGATATGTCAAAACTGAGTGTGTTTCTCGCTGTCTCGGTATACGTCCTTTGGTACACTTAGGCAAAAGATCTCTGTCCTACCTGCCCTTTCTCTTTCCTGTTTATCTGTGGAGAGTACAATACCAGTGTTCTAAAAATCTCATCAGGAGGTACTGAGGAATCAAAATGGTTTATAATTTAAAACCAAGAAAAAGTGGCTGAAAGTTATACCCAACTCTTTGTAACACTGGCCAGTGTTGTCCAGATCTCTCACTACACCAGAAGCTGGAAGATCTTAGGGATGCAGCAGGAGTTCTTGGGAGAAAGCTTTGTTTTCAAGTCTAAGTTTAGTAATTTTAGATTATGAGCACCAGATGTTGGTGTCGAAATTCTATTCTGCATCTCAATGCCTGGCCGACTGAGGCCTAGGAACCAGTCATCCATTTGCAAGTCACTGGTCTTGCAAATGGAGAGTGTTGATTGGGTGGGGGCAGCTTGTGGGGCTAGCAGTTTATGTGGGACATTGCCCTTTATCAGTGGCTGCCTTTTTCTATAGTTGTGTCCTAGCTTTAGCATTATCTTGGCAAAAATACACTCTTGATAGCTTTTTATGAATAAATGAATAAATGTGAGATAATGTATACATATGTCAGGATCATAATGGTGTACATTATCTAAATGGAATACACACCATTGCAGAAACCACTGACAAAATGTTGTAAGTGCAGTACATTTTTCTAAAACTTTTTTGACCTAATTTTTTAAACAGATTTCCTGCCAGGACGCTTACCAGAGGTTTGGTTATAACTCACACATTCCTGCTTATCCCATTCCAAGCTCTAAAAATAGCAGCATCTCCTTTTAGAACAGGTATATGTATGGATTTTCTTTCCACAGGCAGCCCTTGACCTACATATTCCCTGCAAAGGAGCAGCCCTTTCCACCAGTGCTTCCCTCGTGGCCCAGCACCTGGTTTCCATTCTGCTTGCATCCCCTCTCTACTGCAGACACAGCCGTGCAGTGTTCATCCTAGCATATCCCTTGAGTTAAAAAGCCTCAGGCCAACCTGTTCTTCCTTTGCTTTGCTGGAGTTGCTGCCCCAGCTTGGGAAGATAGCTGAGCCCTGCCCCATTCCCCAGGCTGCCTTGTGGGCAGAGCACTGTGATTCCTGCGGTGGATGTGTTTCAGTCAGAATGCTGCATTATCTGAGTGGTTTGTCTCTGTCATTCAGTTTTGTTTACTGTGACATTACAGCCTTTTGTCATCAGCCAGGAAACTGACTACTCTGTAGAGGTGTGTTTCTTTGGGGAAACATATGGTGATTCTGACACAGTTCTAAACTATTAGAACACAATTCCATTGCTGGTATTTCATTTTCCCACCATGAAACTATGTAATGGTAAAGAGCCAAAAAGATTGCTGCTGAGCTTTCACCTTTCTGTGTTTTGTGTGATGCAGTTTTTCTTCTGTACCATGGACATAAACCAATCAGCATGCAAATGCCCATCAGCAGGAGAGTGGGTGAGCACATTTTCACACTCATAATAGTTGCGCAGGAGTTCAGATGAATCTTAGCAATAAAATAAAAAAAAGATCCAGAATCTGTAGCATTATATCCTGCATATAAAATTTAAAATGATATAAAAGGATAATGTAGTCTTCAGAAGGACAAAAAAGTTTTATAAAAAGGAGAGGGGGAGAGTAACAAACATGATTCATGGTAGAGCTTTTGTAGGTGGGAGAGGCATGGGAGTAGATGTGAGTTGTCAGTGACTTAGCCGTCTTCTGGGAAGGGAAGCTCATGGTGCTTACTGGTTAAGCAGAACAAAATTCTGTGCACCAAGTCCTCATAAGGAAAAAAATAATAAAACCATTGTTTTCTTTTTTGTTTAAGGATAAACACTTCTGTTTGTAACTTCTGTTACATTTGCCAGGGTCAACTAAGGAGTCACAAAATTAGTTTGTTTTGGAAACAGCTGTATGTGAATGTCACTTCTTGATTTTGAAAGCAGATAAAGTGCCCTGTGTCAGCAGAAACATAGCAGCACCTACTGGGAAGAGAGGGGTGACTTAACCCGTGAGGCACCTCACTGACCGCCCTGCTTCCGTCTGTGGTTCTTGGCTGGCCTGGCACACATAAGGTTCTGTACAAGTCAGCTGAGATTAATTAAGTTCCTCTTAATAATAACATTCCACCAGATACATCTGTGTGCCATTGTGGGCTGGCACCAGGTGAGGGACTGCAAGTCCAGGGTAGGGGACTTAAGCAGGCCCCTACACTTTGCACTCACTGTTACTGTCACACTTCATTGTGTTGGTGTACAACTCATAAAATAACAGCTATAAAGTTGCCAGCAGTAAAGCAGCTCATGCAGAGTTATGGCTGCAAGTAAGCATGATTCCACAGACTCTTCTCTTTACTTCCCATTGTTTTGGATGTTTCAAGTATCCATGTTGAGCATCACTTATAAATAATATCTTGCAAATTTTGATTTTGCTGTGTAGTAGCCTAAATGATGGATGCCCAAAGACGTCGTTTGGAGGCTTCATTTTCCCTTATTTGGAAAATTGACTTTTGCAAATCTCCTAAGCTAAAGATCTTGAGGTATGAAGATTATTGTTGAGCATCCAAGCAGGCCATAGATGAGCCGCTAGTGTAAGAACGATGGCAGGTAGAGATTTGACACAGAAAGCAGTGTGAAAATGGAGGCAGAAAAGGGGATGAGGTGGCCACTCATCAAGGGCTGCCAGTAACACCCCAGAACTGAAAGAGGAAAGAGATGGCTTGACTCCTAGAGAGGTCCTAGAGGGAGTGTCCCTACTGACATCTTGCCTTCGACTGCTGAAAACTGCATTGGACTTCTGGCTTGAGTTTTGTGGGAGAATAAATTTTTCTTGTTTTAAACCACCAAGTATGTGTTGTGATAGTAAGGTTTCACAATGTTAAGGGAACAGTTAATGAAACAATTTGATAGCTTTGTCATATTTAATCTAATGTAATCAAAACTAATATTTAGCTGGCAATTTAGCTCAGCGGCATAAGCGCCTGCCTCGCAAGTGCTAGGTCATGAATTCAATCTCTGGTACCAAAAAACAAAACAAAACAAAACAAAACAAAAACAACCCCTAATATTTAAAATACATTTGTGAGGGCGGAGGTTATAGCAATGCATTTTTTGTATCTCCTGATAACAAGCACATGACGATCAATAAGAAAACTACTTTGATTCAAAAACAAAAGTGAAAAGAAGATGGTGACTAATTAGGGCATGTTTTATGAGACATGATCAAAAACTGTGGTGAATATTAAAATTTTTTTTCCCTGTAATTATTAGTAAAAGGCACGGTGCCGTTAATCCCCCTCAAAATACTCCCTATCCATTTGAACGTATTCCGTAGCTCTTTCCCACTTTCGGAAGCAGTTCTGAAGTCTTCTTTCTTGAGTGTCTTTAGTTGCACTGTCATAGCTGCCTCAAGGTTCTGAATCTATTCAAAACATTGACCTGCCTGGATTATTTTGACTGTGGGAAAGTCACGTGGTGCAGATGCAATGAATATGGTGGACATGAGGACTCACCATGTGTTTGTAAACCTACCTTTCCATTGGATGACACTTGACAGTGGCATTTACCATTTTTTGGATCACTCCTCAAAGTCACTCATGAAAGAAGACTTCCAGAACTGTTTCGCAGTTTCAAGAATGACGGAATAAATCTGTTTGATATGAGGGAGAGCACTTCAAGGAGGATTAATGGCAATGCATCTTTTACTGTAATGAATTTATTTGAACATATATTTTGATTGCATCTCAGATATGTCACATACAACACATACATGTGTCAGCAGTTTGAATTGACCTCAATTCACAACTCAAGTACAGCACATCAGTGGATGAAGCACGTGTTACATGCTGCTGTTTCCAGAAAGATTCGAAGCAGCTCACCTTAAGAGACACATGAGATACTGTGCTGTCAAAGTGAAGGTAGAGCGGTGTGGCGGTGAGCTTGAATTTATAGTGCAGTCACCAGCATGGGGGTGGCTCCTGAGCTGAGGTTCCCACCCACAGACCTTGAGATTGCACCCACGCCAGGTGCCATTTCAGCAGAGCATTTTACGTGGACCCTGAGGGTGACTTCCTCTCCACTGCCCAGGCTTTTTAGTTTGATGAGTCCAGTTGGAGCACACTGCGTAAAGCAGGGCTTCTCAAGCTTCGTTGTGCTCTGAGTCTCCTGGGCTTGCTGCTGCTCTGTAGCTTCTGATTCAGCAGCTGCAGAGAGTACAGGGCCTGAACTTGGGCCCTGCTGCCTCTGCTCCTAGTTGGAGGACCACACTTTGGGTAGCAGGGCCCTAGCATCCCAGTATGGAGAGGCACCACTGTGGGAGGGAGGGTGGTTCTGCTGCAGTTGCCTGGCAGCCCCCACCCTGGAGCGCTCAGCACCGCAAGTGCATTTCATTACTGTGGCTCCCGTGTGCACAGCTGGGGACTGACAGTCTGAGGAGCTGTCACAATAACTTCACTCAGCCTGAAAAGTCATTGAAATGAGAGTGAAATCGATGAGGGAATGGCGCTTAGGGAGAGAAGGAATAAAAGCAGTAGGAGAAAATAGGGGAGAAAAATCAACATTTGGTTGTGAAGAAGTCATTTTTAATGAGCTGCTTTTGCTGTAGAATTTTCCAGTTAATCCAAGCTAAGAGCACTTTCTGGAGTAATTTAAAAGTTGTGTTTTGGTTCCATGTCACCTAACAGCCAACTGCTTGTTTTGTTCATTCATCTACCACATATGATATGGGATGTAGTATTCAGCTCACACATATCTTTTGTGGTCCTCTGGATCCAGGCCAAAAACTTCAAAAAATAAATCCGTAGACCATCTAAAGAGAGCAGTCTCAGAGATGGCCTAGTTTGGTCAGCCCAGTCCATGGTCCCAACTCTTCCAGACACGAGAGTCACCAGAGAGGTTTAGGAAATTCCACATATCTCAGCTGCCCCACGGGCCAGTTATTCAGAATCTTTAGGTGGGTCCCAGTCACTAGTTATCCATTTTTTTATGAGTTATCTTAATACTTCCTAGATGATTCCCATATGTACCCAGCACTACTAAACCAGACTGTAACCATCTATCAAGAAGTTGAACCCATATTAAAGAAAATTCCAAAGGCAGACCTCACCCAAACCTTGGCTATGTTGACACTGGATAACATTTTGGATTCTCTTTTTCCTTCAAGCGGACACCTTCAGCCTAGTATTAAATATCCAAACTGCTTTTGAAGCCTGGCAGATTTCACTTTCTCAGTACAGGCACTCCCCCTGCTGGCCTTTTCTAGGAAGTGCACCCCGCTTTATGGACTCACTTGTTCTGTTGTGCTGCAAAACACAATTTAAAATCATTGTTTTCAAAGCAGTCTTTTCAATCCACATGCACATGCTCACATACAGTTGCCAAAAGTAAACAGAGCACTAATTCCTTATCCAGTGGCAGTTTGGGTAAGACCTACGAATGATAGGAGAGAAACATATGTATGGCCAGCCCCACAGTGGGTAAGTGGTACCTCAGCTCATGAATATTTTTGTTAGCAAACAGTTTGGTTCGCAGACAGAAGCATTCAGCAAATTTTTTTTTGTTTGCATACTCTGAATCCAGTAACAAACATGACTGTGGTCATCTTTTCCACACAAACACAAATGTGGCCATCTTTTCCAAAATCATAGAACAAATTAAGTTCATGAACCAAGGTACCACTGTATATGCTTTTTTTTCTTTTTGTCGGTACCAGGGATCGAACTCACAACCATGTGCTTGCAAGACAAGTGCTTATGCCGCTGAGTTAATCCCCAGCCCCTGCATATGCTTGCATATGCATGAATATTTGGCTTATCTTGCTGCCAAAATACTACAGTGTTAGCTATTTGATCCCACTGGTTCCCTGTAAAATAATTAGCATTAGCATTTCTTTGGATAGAAAATTAAGAAAACTTTCATACCTAGCTTTTTCAGTTTCCTTCATACCTCTTAGCAATTACTTTTCTCTCTTTACTCCTTAACTTGTGATTGCAGCCAAAGAAAAATAAAAATAGATGTGTTTGCATGCCTCATCATATCAGCCAAACTGTGTTACAGTGTTGTATCAGAATTACCTGAGTGCATTGGACCATTGTGTTTCCAGAGGCAGAAGTGGACACATTCTGTCTGAATGCAAGATACTCAAACCTCAGAAATGCATCCATTCATCTTATGCGGCTCAGGTCATTAGGATTCCTTTTTGTTGTTGTACGGTAGTATCTTACCCCATGGGCCTGTGTGTTCATCTGACTCAGCACAGTGTAAAGTCAGATCCAGTCAACAATGTAGTGCTGCACCTATAGCCTTTTCTGTCTTAGCAGGTGTAAACACTTCCAGCCAGCCTCATGGGACCGTGGGCCCACCCCTGGAGACCCTCCAGAAACTGCTTTATTTGTTTGTGTTTCACATGGTACTGCCACTGAGGTTTCCATGTGTGTTCTCACTACTATAGGATATGACTCAGTGATTAAATCTGTACTGATTGTTTATTGCTGTGACAGTATTACCAAAAACTTAGCAGGTTAATACCCACTTGTCATTATCCAACACTTCTTGTGGGTCAGGAGTCCACGGGCTTCAGTCAAGGAATCTTCTGCAACAGCAGACTTGTGTGAGGCCCACAAGGGAACGCGCCACCTCCAAGCTCACATGCTTGTTGGAAACATCCAGTTTCTGCAGCTGTTAGGCTGAGAGACTCGAGTTCTTGCTAAGGTCGCTCTTAGCTCTGCCTGGAGACCTTATTCACATGGTTGCTTACTTCTACAAAGCTAGGAACAGTGAGTCTCCCAGTATAGTGGGAGCGAGCATCTCACATTACACAGTCACACAAGGGACGTCCCCTCACAGTTGTTGCATTCTGTTGGTTAGGAGCGAGACAATGTCCCACCCACATAGAGGGCAAATGGCGTGAACATGGTGGCAGGAGGGGTTTCCACCAATGTCTCAGAATTTGTACTTACCAAAAGGTACTGAGTGTTTTGCTGTTTTTGTTTGTTCATTTATTTGTTTTGAGTAACTGGCTGTTTTGCTGGGTCTTCCCATCTTGAGCAGTTATATAACAAAACTAAGTCCTAGACTTTCTGTTTTTGTATTTACTGCTCTCATCTTTCCCTATGTTAGTACAGTTGACTATTCCTGCTCTATTAAATATTTTGGAGTCTTGACTCAAGTATTACAATATTAGCACCCCCCTCCAGTACTGGAGCTGAAACTCAGAGCCTCGCACAGGCTGACTGTGCACTGTGACTACGGAGCTGCACCCCAGCCCCACACAGCCCTGTCTTCTGAGTGTAGGGCAGTTCTCAAGTGATGGATGAAAGTGCTGCAGAGGATGGTACCCAGCATGCATAGATAATTTACACACAGATACCTAGGCACATGTGGTCGTGTGTGTTGAGGAGAGCAAGAGAAGGAAAAATGCTTTGTTTCTAATGCTCAGAGCCTCCTTCCAGAGTCTGGCAGTCAGCTTCAACTGATTTAGCACATCTGAGCCACGTTTCTGTCCAGTCCTCTCAGGAAGCAGGTAGTGCTGATCAGAAGAGCAGGATCTTTCCAGCCCAACCAACCTGTGCTTTGAATCCCAGCGTCGCCAGGTTCTAGCACTGCACCCTTGACCACTCAGCTTTTCAAGGACAGCAGATGATGTCAGTAAACGGCAGCTGCTGTGTAAATGCTGTCAAAGACCGCATACACTGGAGCATAGGTTACTGCCTGTCTGCGTTCTCTGGGTTCAGAACATGAACCCCTTTTATCTGGCCCATTTCATTTGGGATTTTTAATGTTTGGATTCATAATTTCTCCTGGAAACTTGCAGTAGGTCACTGGATTGGGTAAGTTTCACTGTTCCATCCAGGTAACGTCCCAGTCTCTTGAAAGCCAAGCCCCACAAGGCCTCGCTCTGCACAGCTGCCTGGCGGGAGCTGCAGCCGCCCCTGTCTGCAAGCAAAGCCTGCGCTGCCCCCGGCTGCTTCCCTGGCCAGGACCCAGTCCCTGCCCTCAGTCACCTGCCTACTTGATCCTAGGAAAGTTGGAGTTTGCATTCCTGTTCTATGCCAAGAAATTGTAGTGTAGTAGGAGGGAAAGCACGGCCTTCAGATAAAGAGACCTAGATTTTGTGTTTAAAAGGCTTAGTTATTCCAGACGTTTTATCCAGTGAAGTTCTTATCCTTGAAGTTACTTGTTTGTCATTCATGAAGATCCTTCAGGTTTATATAGTATATTTAACAAATACTAAGTGCTTTATATTCCATGCTTTGATAAACAAGGGAAATATAAGGATGGCAAATTAAAAAACAATAAATCAAAACAAAAACCATTGATCCCAATTAAAAAATAATAATCAGATATTCACAGAAATAAATGTAAAGTTTTGACTGTGACAGTTACTACCAAGATGTCCACGGCACTATAACTACATATTATAGGGATTTTATCCTATTATGTAGGATCACAGGGGCTTGAGCTAAGAAAGTGATGTTTCTACACAGAGCTGCAAAATTAATTAGGTGGAGAGGACACTGATGCCCAGGTTTTAGAAATGCACATATACAGTTTCCAGGTGGAGGGAGGGCATGGCGAGCTCAAGGGGCTGAAAGATTGTTGTGAGCAGAGCATAGGGGCAGGTGGTTTGCTAAACCTAGACTGAGGAAGCTAGTAGGCAGGCCGGAGGCAGGCAGCACCTTCAAAGTCATGTGTCAAAGATGTGGTTTACCAAAAACAAGGAGAAGGGACAGAGCTAAAGATGGCGGATAAGTAAGCAGCAAAATACAGAGCCTCGCTGAGAGAAACAACTCAGATGCTGTAATAAAACATCCTGGAGAGAACCAGACAGAGAGAGATGGATCCTCTCGATCCAGGAAGAAACTAAAGGGAAAAGAGCTAGTTAAACGTGTGGTCGCAGGGCTAACATCTGCGCTCTCTCTGGAGCTGCTCAAACTCATAGTCAGGTTGCAGTGTTCTCACTGCCGAAGCCACAGTCGTCAAGCTGACGGTGGGGGTCGGTGAGCCCAACAGAGAACAGAGTGGTTGTGGAGACCTGCACTAACCCACAGTGAGTGCTTGGAATAAGACCATCCCACGGGAAGGGGGCAACCAACTGGATGACATGTTGTAATCAGACAGGACAGGCATGAACAAGGAACAGCAGTGACTTCAGTTGGTTGCTCCTTACCCAGAGCAGATTGTGGGACCTGCTTGGCCTGGGTCACGACCCTAACTGGGACCCAGTAAGTTGTCCTGAACCGATTCCGTACACGCAGTACACACTAACATGGTGAAGGCTCCTGCTGGTTGACTGGCTCAGAGAGGAGAGGCCAGCATATGCTGCCCTTGCTTGCATCTCAGTGACCAACAGCAAACTGGAGAGAGCAGTAATCCCTAGCCAGTGCACTTCAAAAGAACCATAACCAACAAGGAAAGGGGCTGGGATCTCCACTGTACACCTGTATGGAAGAAACCAAAAACATGACAAGAGAAAGAAATAAGAAAAAAAACCCAGCCCCTAACCCTGCAAATATTGATCCAGGAGAGGTAAATATAGAAGAGACTAAGGGCAGCAAACAAGCAATATCAGACACGGCATCAGCAGACATAAAGTGATATCTTTGTGACATCATAGAACTCAAAACAGAAATACTAATCCAAGTAAAGCAAGATATAAAAAGAGTAATAAAAGAAATGCTAAGCACCTCTCAAGAAGACACAGATGGAAGAATGGAGGAACACACAAAAAGAGAGAAATGTTCAATGAAGAATATAAAGAAAACCTAGAATACATGAAACAGATTCAAAAAGATTACCAGGAAGTTAAAAACTCCATCAAAAGCTGGAAAAACTGCCTGACAGAAACTAGAGATAGATTAACAAAACTTGAATATAGGTTTGCAATGTCTGATCGTGAAAGGAAAGATCTCTTAAAAATAACAAGGAAACAGGCAGTAACAATACAAAGGCTAGAAGAAGACAAGAAGATCTATAACTTAAGAATAAAAAATGTGAATGAAGAAAAAGGGGTAAATACAAAAGAAATACAAAGGCTAGTCACAGAAAGAATTAAGGGAAACTTCCCAAGCATAGGAAAAGGAAATGATACTCAGTTATATGAGACATACAGAATTCTAGCCACGTAGAACCAAAACAGAGCTGTACCCAGACATATAATAATCAAGATCCCAGAAATTCGTCACAAGAACAGAATATTAAAAGCAGTCAGAGAAAAGAAACAGATCACCTAAAAAGGAAAACCCATCAAAATCACAGCAGACTTCTTGACACAACAGACAGTGAAATGAAGGAGAAATGTAGACAACCAATGGCAGAAAAATAACATAGCAGAAATGAGGCAGAGAAGGTTGGCTATAATCTCAACATAAATGGCCTTAATACACTAACGAAAAGAAGCACAGGCAGAGTAGATCAGGAGGTAGGGCCCATCCAGATGTTCTGTATAGGAAATACAATTAACCTGAAAGAGGGTTTATGGACTGAAAATCAAATATGACAAAGCAATGCTGTATGTGACAGGGAACCAGAGAGAAATAGGGGCAACTCGACAGCACCTGCAGATAGGTTGGAAAGACATTGTCTTAGTTACTTTTATTCGTTGCTGAGACAAAATACCTGATGCCCAAAGTTGGGAAAGGAAAGGTTTATTTCTTACAGTTTTTGGAGTTTTCAGTCCATACTCAGTTGGCTCCAAGGCAGGGTGGCATGGCGGGGCCGCAGTTCATGGCGGCTGCAAACAACAAGCGGAAACCGGCAAGAGAGAGAGACACCCCTTCTTCCTGCCATTACATCACATCCTGGCTCCACTCCTAGGAGGGTGTAGCACTGACACCACCAATCCAAGCACTAGACAATGAACCAGTCACAAATGCACAATGCAAATACATGAGGCCTGGGGGCCACCGACATAAACCATGACGGACATGATACTTTTGTGCAGTAGAGAACTACTCAGCTATAACAAAGGAAAACTTTGAGGCTTTCGTAGGTAAGGAACTTGAAATCAAGTCCAGGAGTGAGAAGGTTCAGAACCACTTAGGTAAATAGCAGGTTGCCCCTCCAATCTAAAAGCTAAGGGAGTTGGTGAGACCCAAAATGTGCAGTGCACCCTGTGGGAATGAAAGGGGAGGAATTGTCTAAAAATGGAAAGCAGAGGATATTGTCAATAGTGTATCAGGTTTTATATCCACATTGCTCTCACTGCGCTTTTTAGATGGATTATATTCTGTCCCAGTTTGTCTACTTGTACTAGATTTGAGGGCACAACAGCTATCCCGAAAATAACAGGACATAATATGGTAATCATCCTTAATTTCCTATTAACTTAATCTGAAGCCTTGTATAACTTACACTGTCTAATTATGACTGATCTTACTTAAATCTGGTTTGTTAGATTGCTGTTTTGTATTGACTGGTTTTATTCAAATCTGTTATGATTGACAGTATCAAGTCTGAGAGTATAGGCAACTACACTGAAGATAACAAGATTCACTAGGATACCCATTTTGGTTTAATTATTACCTGATTTTGAAGTCTTATAATGTCTCCAATGTTTTGTTTTTATTAATATTGTTATGTACTACTATATTCAATTATACATGCCTGATTGTATAGATAATTCTATTGAAGATAACAAGTGACATCCATAGTAACCATTGTAGATCACCTTGTATTGCAGTTTTGTATAACTTTTTTGTTTCATGTTTTTCTAGGAATTTGTTTTGTTTTGTCTTGCTTTGTTTTGTTTTTCTAATACAGAAAGGATAGATATACATGTAGAGACTTATGCATGCGTAGAACTTATAAACAGTTTATGAGAACTGATTATATAACGCATGATGAAATGAACAACTACTTTGAAGAAAAAGAGACGCTACAGTACCCAGAGCTGATTCCGTAGCATCATGATGTGAAATCCAACAATACTATTATTCTTTGCTCAGAGTGATTTTAGTCTGTTTTGTTTTGTTTTGTTTAATTTCAACATACGTGAAGGTATAGACAATATTTTGAAGAGAATGAGAGACACTATGACAGCCATTGTCGACTTCCCTATTGTCTGGTCTTGAAGACCTAAAAGCCTTCATCATCCTGTTTGGATCAGTTTTATACTATGTTGTTTTGTATGAATGTGAAGATATGGACAACTATTTAGAAGAAAACAAGAGATAATATGATAGAGTGAGGATCTCTGGTTGTCTTGCTTTGAAATTTACGTCTCTTACGCTGCTTTCTTATGTTCTGTTTTGTTGTGTTTAATTTTATTCTCTTTAAAATTAAAAAAAATAAAAAAACAAGGAGATGCTATCAAGCACTGAAGGGTTTTATCCAGAGCAGCACTTGAGCAAGTTTATCTTTGAAAAGCCCTCTGAAAGAGTTTTCTGGTGCAATAGAGAGATAAAAGTACAAAACAAACAGGTTTATTGAGATGAGGACATGGAAAGGAGCACACAACCCATAGCAGCTGTGCTGTCTCCTTCAACTGGAATATGGGGCTTATGGGACATACCCCCATATCCCTTTGAGCGGGGTTGGTGCTTAGGGCACGCATTGATGACGAGAGAGGAGCTGATTAGAATTTTCTTTGTGCACAAACAGGAAGGGGAATTGCAATTAAGTCTGAGGAAGAAGCAGGAAGTGGTAAGCATTTCTGCTTTGGCCTTCTACCATATTAGACCACTGCCATAACCATACATTAATTTATTCTAGGGCACAACTCTTTAATCCACTAGGAGTATGAATACATGGCGTGGCAGAGAACAAGAATGGAGCTGGGAAACTGGTTGGGAAGGAAGTGTGTTTAGGATATGGTGTTGTGGCATAGCATGGGTGTGGCAAGAGGAGGAACAAAATGCATGGATTCCAAACCTGGTAGGGAAGTTAAATTCAGAAACTGGTGATGGAGGTAACATTAAAGTGATTGTAGGGTGAGGGCATATACCAAAGTAATAAACCCAGTGGAGCTAGTCACATGATTTTAGGAAACCCCATCCTGCTTACAGCCTCATCCTGGTCTCACTGTGCTGAGACAGTCCTGAGAAGTTCCCAGCCATCTGGTCTTCATTAATCCAGAGGGTAGATATTTTGTCCGGGTCCTTTCTGGCATTTCAGCATGAAGATAAAGCAGGCAGGCAAATAAAAGCCAATAGATGCGACTCTGGGTGTTTGCTTGATAATCCTTAGTATTCCAGCCTCCTCTTTGGATCCCTGAATTGGCTTCCTTATTTCACTTTGGACATTTTTGCTGTAGCATTCTGCCATACTTTTTTGACTTAATATTTATCTTTCAGTTGACCTATTTCAAATAATTTTATTTGGTCCTGTCACTACAGAAAGTG
>PVJX010023016.1:0-29746 GCA_004027295.1 Dolichotis patagonum | reverse complement strand
AAGAAAGATGTTGTTTTGAGAATAGAGCCCCAGAGCACCATGTTCCAGAATGGCAGCAGCCTAGGGAAGTTGTTACTTGGGATTTGGTTCATAGGCACTCAACTCCTACAGCCAAGAGAGAGGGAAACCTGGCTACTGCTCCAGCTGGTGGCAGACATTGGCATCATCACATGGTGCTGGTTTTAGGTGCATGCAGAATGGAAGAGTTGGTGGGTCAGAGAGTCTTCCACTCAGATTTCAGAAGTAAGGCTAGGAGGCCAGGGGCTGTGTCCTTGAATGGGCAGTGTGTGAAGCAGTTAACGTGAAGCTGAAGGTGCAGCAAGGACAACAAAAGTTAAGAGAAGCCAAGAAGGTGGGCTGTCTGAGGATAAATGTAAGGAGAGAACAGAGTCAGCCCAAGAGATAAGCCATGGAAACTACAATCACCAGCACTGCAGAAGAGGCAGAGCCACCCAAGCCTTCCGAAGTTCACCTGTTACCAAGGATCTTCAAGGATGTCAGACATCAAACTACAGGGTTTATTGTTTGTCTGGGTGGATTTTGGTCTTTCTTTGATCCTGTTCCTTTGTTTCTCCAAACTTACACCTTTGGACTAGAAATGTCAGTCCTGTGCCTCTGGATGCTGGGTGTTTCACCTTCTTTTCATTTGTAGAGGAGCTTGCAGATATGAGTTTACCTTAAAACTCAAAGGAGACATTGAACTTATACTTTTCATCAATGCAGAAACTCTTAAGACTTTGGTAACTCCTAGAGGTGGGTTACATGATTTTCATAAAAAGAAATATACGTAAGTCTTTCGGTGGCCAGGGGCAAAATGTTTTGGCCGGTATCCAGATTTCTCTCAAAGCCTCATGCAGTCACAAGTTAGAGGCTTTTCATAGGTGGCTGAATCTATTGTATGTGATTGATTCATGGTTCAAGGATAGCATTACAATTTCTAGGGTATGTGACTTCTAAATCAGTGCATTTCTTTGTTTGATACCATCCTAATCCCGGTAACCTAGAGAGAATACAATATTGGCAGAAAAAAATTGCTATGTCTTATTGCTTGTTTTGCCATGCCTCCTGCCTTGGATTCAGCTGCTGAATCAGTGGACTGAAATCTCTACAAACAATGAGCTAAATAAACCTTTTAATCTTTAAATTTAGATGTTGAATATTTTGTATCAGTAATGAGAGAAAAGTTATTAACACAGCTAATACATATAAAATGAAATAGAATTGTGTACTTTTAAAGTAGAATAGTTCTATTGAATGTCTTTTATGTCTCGAAAGGTTACCTGTGTTTCTTCTTTGGGAAAATACCTATTCAAATCTTTATGCTTACTTCTCATATTATTGTCATTAAGTTAAAGTTCACTATTCTACACATTAGGTGCTTATCAGATATATCATTCTCCAATATTTTCTCCTATTTAATGAGTTTCCTTTTCTCAATTTTTGCATGTATTTGTGACACATAATCATTAAATTCATCTTAAGAATTTGGCATATATGCTCCTATCAGCCTAGGTTTTTGTTTGTTTGTTTTGCTTGATTCTGGAGAAAGTCATAATCTGGCAAATTTCAACAACGTTAGAACTCCAATGTTATCATATGACAAGATAAAATGCTGGATGCCAACTACTGACACAGCTAATTATGCTGCTGGCTATCACTGTGTGATGCCTACTTTTTCCCGGTGCAATAGGTTGACTGTACCAGGTGATGGTCTCCAATGTTATCAATTTGCACCTTCCAGTTCAACCTGGCTGGTATTTGTTGCTGATCTTTTATGGCTGCTGAAGCTTTTTTATGGTAACATCTCTGAGTTTTTATTCCTTTCTGTAGAAGCAACCACTCTGTCCACACTATGTGGGAAAAAATTCACAAGTAGATTTACAGGACTTCTGGGGCCCACACCATGAGAAATGACTCATAAGAACATTTGCAGGAATGCCAGAACAAGTCTTTATATTTTAATAGGGCCTGTGTGGCAGCACAGTTCAGTGAGTATGTAGGAGAGAGCCCTCCTAGACTAAACCCTGAAATCACTGGGGAGTGCTCCTTAAATAACAGTGAGAGGAAGGGCTGAGAACTTGCTGTTAATGTTTAGTATACAGGTAAGGATCCAGATCCCTGATTTCCTGATCTTAGATTCTCCAGGGTGCCCTTTCCTTCTTCAAAATGCAGCAGTGTCTTCTGATTTTAGGGATGTTGGAAGAGTATCACACTACCTATCTACACTCAGGTTGACCTGGAGAATGATGGTTTGACAGCCAGAAAGAAAATTGAAACAAAATATTCCAATCTATTGACTGGCAAATGTGAGCAAAGAAAAAGAAGGGATAGGGAGGTGTGGGAAGCTGCTGCACATTTTTTTACTGTGTCTTCTTATATTCTTTTAGTTTGTTCTTGCCTGTTTGATATTTCAGCAGGTGAGTGATATATGGAATCCTCCAAGTCTGCCATTTACTGATGTTTCCTCTGCACAATGAAAAAGCCGAGCAATCACAAATGTTATCAAGGCAGTGAAGAATTTGTCATACCTCACACAGAGCTTTCAGAATTATAGAATGGCAAATCTACTTTGGAAAATAACTTGAAAGTTCATCAAGTGATTGAACATACAACAAACATATTAGCCACCAATTCCATTGCTTCGTGTGATCCAAAAGATACGTTTTTCCACACTGTGAAATGGTACAAGAATATGGGAGAGTTGTGATATATTAAAAAGTACAAAAAATACCAAAAGAGATTCCAGTGTCCAAACCTAGGTTAATTTTAGCAATAAAATGAAAACCCCAACACACATGAGTCTGCAATGAAATAAATGTTGAATGAGTAGATAACAAGGATGAGACCAAACCACTTTTTCAAGAAAATTCCAAAGAATTTGTGTATATTCTGCATTCTCCAGGAGGTAGAATATGTAAGTGGAATATAAACTAATTGTTTTTAAACATAGCCTTACATATTTTAAACATAACATTACATATTTGATCATTGATTTTACCTTATTAGGATATAAAAGATTTTCATTCATTCTGTTTATTTTATCTCTTCAAATGTTTTTTGTTTGCTTCCTTGTACTGTAATTTGTGCAGTTATACCTGGTGGGTATGGAGTCTATGGAATACCAAATTTACCTTTTCTGGGCTTGTCTCTCCCTCTGGCATAAATAGGAAGTGAAATCAGAGAAGACCAGTGCCATGGAAAAATATTTTTATTGTGATTGCAGCAGGAAGCAGTGCAAAGCCATCCTGGGGAAGGAATAGGGGTACTCAGAGATGAGACACCAGTGAATCTGGGAACATAGTCCTATTTTAAGGAGTAGGGGTCCCATCTGCAGACCTTTGGGGGTTGATACCTGAATGCCTATTAAACTTGTTGCTAGGGACCAGAGTAAGTGGGCTGATGGGAAGTTTCCAGAACAATTACTTTTGAGGAAGTTATCTACCAGAAGGGAAACTTTAGGAAGGGTACCATGCTTGTGCAGACAGAAGTGTGAAAGCACAGGCTGTTCATTCAGCTGTTTGCCGTGACACAGAGACCATGTCTCTTCTATCTCCCTGTTTAGTCCTACCTAATGATCCCAGATATCCCTACATCCCCTTCTTTCTTGAAGTGACCTTCTAACTACTGTTGAGATCAGCAGCAAGGAGATCTGAAAAGCATGCTGGTTTGGACAGTGGATGATGTCTATCTGAGGGTTGATCACAGGGGCCATGATAGAGGAATAGAGATGTTGGCTCCATCTGGAAAATGATCTGCTCTCTATCTTGGAGTCTGGCAGCCTCTGAGTGAGAACAAACATACACTTCCAAGAGATTAAAACACATGTGATCAAAACATGATAATTAAAATGGAAAAGGCAATGGTAACCAGCTGACTCTTAGACCTATGTGGCTGGAAACTGCCAGCAGGAGTTAGTAACTGGAGTTCCTTTTATGTCTATTCTACATTATCATTATTTTTCTATATTGGTTATACTTTCTGTGGGATGTCCAAGACCAACAGAAGTGAGACCATCCTAGGTGAGTCCTCAATTCCTGTTATATCTGGTGGGACTAGGGGTTACTAGACTCATCCTCACTGGGCCTGTTTGTCTGACACAGAAAGAGGAAAAGGAGTTTGAAAAGACCAATGCAAACTAAAAGTATTTTGATTACAGGTACCTCAGGAAGTGGTACAAAGCCATCTGAGGAAGGAATGTGGGTGCTCAGATCTGAATTTGGAGTCCTGAGGCTCAAACCTTGGTTGACTGGACATTGGGCTTCCTGATAGGGGCTTAGTCTTCTAGGCTAATAGGGGATTTAGGTAGGCACCACAGCCTCCACTAAAGGACACAGTGCTGCTTGCACAAAGGCAGTTGACATTACCACAGACTGTCAGCTTCAATTTACAAAGCCACTTAGACATTCAGTACAAAAATTGTTATGATCTAGCTTCTGTTTCTTAGTTGTTAGTATTTAAACTTAAAGCTTTGTCTGCTCTATGTGTGCTAAAAATGCAACAATTTGACCATTCTGGGATTTTTCTGTTAATCTTCTGTTGTCACTTTTTTACTATTTAAAGAAAAAAGAAAAAAAAATGCAAGACAAAACAGAAAAAAGGGTAGAAATAACACAGAATTTCAAAAAAATATTAACACTGAGAAATCACTAGCTGAGAAATTACATATCATCCTCATAGAAATAATTGTTCAAGTTACAAAGTCAAAGCATAAAAATTGGATAGACAGACAAATATTGACACTGCAGACCATTTTGTCCAATGACCCAATGAAAACTTAGTAATATGTTCAGCTGTTTTACACACTTAAACATACATACAGTTATATCATTTAGAATACTTTCCTTCCCTTTCACTTTTACAATATCTGTTATACATTTATGATCTTATTACTCTTTCAGTTTTTTATTACTATTTTTTATATTAGAGGGACAATGTGATATTTACAACTGTGGGTCTTACGTATTTCACTTATGAAGATAGTCTCAAGTTGCCTTCATTTACCTATAAAGGCTTCAACATTGTCTTTTTATAGCTGAGTAATATTCCATTGTATAAAAATACCACATCTTTTTCATCCACTCTGTGGTTGATGGGCATTTTGGTTGTTTACAAGATTTAGCTATTACAAATTGTGCTGCTATAAACATGGGTACACAGATATCACTGTGACATGAACTTTTCAATTTTTTGGGAAAATACCCATGAGGGGAATAGCTGGGTTGAGTAGAGCTTCCAGTCCTAGTCTTCTGAGAATTCTCTATACTGATTTTCATAGTGGTTGCACCAGTCTACACTCCCACCAACAGTGTAGCAGTGTTCCTTTTTCCCCTCAGTCTCGCAACATTTGTTATCAGTTGATTTCCTGGTGGCAGCTATTCTTTCAGAAGTGAGATGAAATCTCAATGTTGTTTTAATTTGCATTTCTCAAATGACCAGTGATGGTGAACATTTCTTCATGTATTTTTTTCCATTTGTGTATCTTCATCTGAGAACTGTGTGTTCATCTCAGATGCCCATTTTTGGAGAGGGTCTTTGAATTTGGGGGGCTTGGTATTTTTTAATTCTTTATATATTCTGGATATAAGACTTTGGTCTGAGGAATTGTCAGCTGAAATTCTTTCCCATTCTGTTGGTTTTCTTTTCTCTTTGTAGGTAATTTATTTTGAAGTGAAAAAACTTTTTAGTATGATAAGATCCCAGTTGTTGGTTCTTTGAAGTATTTCCCCTGAAGTTTGCATTTGGTTCACGAATTCTCTGCTTACCCCTATGTCTCTAAGATTTCTACCTGCTTTGTCTTCTGGTAGAGTTAGTGTTTCTGTTTTAATATTTAGATCCTTGATTGATTTTGATTTTAGTTTAATGCATGGTGATAGGCATGGGTCTAGTTTCAGTCTTTGGCATGTGGAGAGCCAATTTTTCCAACACCATTTATTAAAGAGGCTATCTTTTTTCCACTGAACATGTTTAGCCCCTTTGTCAAATATAAGGTGGCTGATTGTCTTTGTAGTAGCACTTACATCCTCTAATCTGTTCCACTGATCCTCAGGTCTAATTCTTTGCCAGTACCATGCTGATATTTATCACTATGGCTTTGTAGTATAATTTCAAGTCAGGAATTGAGATGCCTCCTGCCTTACCTGTTGCCTAGAATTGCCTTTGCTATTCTAGCTTTCTTCTGTTTCTCAATGAATTTTAGGAGTGTTTTCTCTAGATCTGTGAGGTATGTTAATGGTATTTTGATTGGGATTTCACTGAATCTGTATAACAGTTTTCAGAATATGGCCATTTTCACAATGTTGGCTCTTCCTAACTAAGAACAAGAAATATTGTTCCATTTTCTAATATCCTTTTCTATCTCCTTTATTAGAGTAGTATAATTTTCAGCATATAGGTCTTTTACATTTTTGGTTAGATTGACTCCTAAGTATTTCATTTTTTTAGATACTATTGTGAAAGGTGATATTTCCTCAATTTCTCTCTCTCTGCTTTTAATCACTTTTTCAATTTCTGTAGCTGATATTGGGTTATTCAAAATTGCTGTATCTTCTGGATTGAGTTTTGGTAGTTCATATGTTTCTAGGAGTCTGTTCATTTCCTCTGTGTTTTCGACCCTATGTGAGTAGAGATTTTAAAAGTGGGTGATCATGATCTTTTGAATTTCCATGGTATTTGTAGTAATTTCTCTCTTTTCAGTTCTTGTATGGTTGAGTTTTTTTTTTTCTTTTTCTTTATAAGGTTGGCTAGAGGTTTATTAATTTTGTTTATTCTCTCAAAAAAAAAAACCCCAGCTCTTTGATTCATTAACTTTTTGTATTGTTTTTTTTAGTTTCAATTGCATGAATTTCTGCTCTGATCTTTACAATTTCCTCTCTTCTATGAACTTTGGGTTTGACTTGCTCTTCATTCTTTAGAAACTTGAGATGTAGCATTAGGTTGTTTATTTGTGTTCTGCCTGTTTTCTTGATGTGAGCATTTATTACTGTATATTTCCCTGTTAAGACCACTTTCTTCATTTCCTGCAGGTTATGGTATATTGTATCCACATTTTCATTGAGTTGTAGACATTACTTTATTTCTTCTTTAATTTCATCAGTAACCCACTGGTTTTTCAGAAGGTTGTTATTTAATTTCCATGTATTTATGCAGCTTTGCAATTTCTTTTGGCATTAATTTCCAACTTCAATGCCCTATGGTCAGATGGTATGCATGGTATAATTTCAAACCCTTTGCATTTACTTAAGAATGTTCTATTGGTTAATATATGGTCTATTTTTGAGAATGTCCTGTGTGCAGCTCAAAAGAATGTATGTTCTGATGTGGTTGGGTAGAACACTCTGTAAACATCTACTAAGTCCATTTCCTTACAGGTATGATTCAGTTCTATTATTTCTTTGCTGACTTTTTATCTGGTTGATCTAACTGTTTGCGACACTGGGGTATTAAAGTCCGCTGTTACAATTGCATTTTTGTGCACTTGTTTTTTTCATGTACATTAGTATTTGTGTTATAGAGTTTGTGTTCCTCTATTTGGTGCACGTGTATTTGTATTTGCTAGTTCTTCTTCTTGATGTTTTCCACTAATTAGTATGTAATGACCTTCTTTATCTCTTTTAGTCATTTTAGGTTTGAAGTGCACATTGTCTGCAAGCAGAATAGCTACCCTGCTTTTTTCTGGGTTCCTGTTGCACAGAATACTGTTTTCCATCCTTTGAATTTTAATCTTTGAGTTTCCTTTTGAGTTAGATGTGTTTCTTGTATACAGCATATTGTGGGACCCTGTTTCTTGATCCATTCTGTCAAACTATTTCTTTTGGCAGATGAATTGAGGCAATTTACATTTATGGATATAACCAATATGTACTGGCTCAACGTTGTCATGTTATGCTCCTGTTGTTTGTTTTCTGCATTTCTCCCCTGGTTTAATTGCTTGCCCTGCCTGGTAGTTTCTTTCGGGTGTTGTTCTGGAGATTGTGGTCATTTTTATCTCTATCTAGTATGTGTTTCAATATTGTTTCTAGGGTTGATTTGGTGGACATGAATTTCTTCAGTTGTTCTTTGTCATGAAAGTATATGGTTTTTTCATTAAATTTGAAGGACAGTTTTGCTGATTACATCAGTCTGGGTTGAAAGTTGTTTTCTTTTAGGGCTTGAAATACTTCACTCCAAGCTCATCTTAAATTGTGGGTTTGTGCAGAAAACTCTGCCATGATTCTGATGGGTTTTCCCTGATATGTGAGTTGTGTCTTTTCTCTAACAGCTTTTAGTATTCTGTTTTCATGTTGCATGTCTGAGATTCTAATTATTATATGTCTGGGTGTAGATTTATGTTGGTTGCTATGGTTTGGCATTCTATATGCCTCACTTATTTGTATATCAGATTTTTCCACATGTTTGGGAAATTTTCTGCTATTACTTCTGTGAATAGTTTACCTATGTCATATGCATTGACTACTGCATCTTCATTGATGCCTATTGGTATTTTATTGTTTCTCTTGGCGTTATATTGAAGCTGCTGGATTATCATTTCATGATTCTTCGTTGTTTTTAAAAGTTCTACTCTTACATGATCACTAACTATGATCCTGTTCTCCAGGTCCAAAATTCTATCCTCAGCTTCATTTGAATGGTTTTACCAGCTTTTAGTAGAATTTTTTTGTTTCTTGGCTATCTCTTTTAATTTGTTTCTTGGATTCTGCTTGTTTTCTATATTGTTCATTCAAGGTTTCAATGAATTTTGTGTTCCTGTATTTTTTTATCCATTTCTTTTCTGACTATGCTGAGCAACACCTTTACTAAGTTTGTTATTTCTGCCTTTATGTGGGAATCTATTTCTAATTTGATTTCCTTTATAGCCTCATGGATTTGTTTCTTTATGTCATTTGCTAACTTGTCAGAGATTTCTGGTGTATGACTTTTAAACTCCTCTATTTCAATATCACCTGTATGTGCTTCTTATGGGCTAGATGTTTGAGATTGCATTTTGCCTTTTTGTTTTGTCATTTTCACCTTTTGCTAATATTTGGTCTTTCAATCCCAACAGTCTCAGCTATCAGTAGTGTCTATGTCCTACTGTGTGGTTGATATTTGTTTGATTGTTAAATACCACAATGTAAAGGAGGGCCAGTCACCTGTATTTCTCCTGCAAGGCCTGTTGGGTGAGTCCTATATTCTTCCTCAGATGACTACCTTAGCAGTATTGATGTAGATTTACCTTTAGTTCCTTCTGTTACTATGTCTACAGGTTATTCCAGGTCACCAGATCTCTCTGTCTATAATGTTTGTGTTGGCTGAGGCCCTACTGTGTCACTGGGTGTATCCTAAGCCCTTTTAATTTTCTTATTGGCCCACTCCTCAACCTTACTGATGTTCTTTGTGTGGAGGGGGGAAGAACTCACACTCTAGCCAAGTTCACCAAGGTTTTACCATTGGAGGGAGCTTCACTACTGTTCCTATTTACCCACTAAAGACCTATACTTTAGGGGCAAACTCTCTTCACTGAAGGAACCTACTGAGGTCTTCTGTTTGGGTGAGGGATTACTGAGTCTCCCATCAAGTCAGCACAGTTAATCTGTCGCAGTTCAAGGTTCTGGGAGCAGGGGTTGGATCCAAAGATCAACAGCAGTACTAGGCTTAGGAGGGGGTCCCTGAGGGCAGCAGGCTGGTGGAGGTCTGTGTGGTAGGACATATGGGAAATGTGCAGCAGTGTAGGTGGGCCAGGCTGAAGCCTGTTGCCTCTTAATGACCATCAAGTGACAGTATAGAATATGTTGCATGTTAACTATTTCTAATTTTTAAAGTAACCATGTTCCCATTTTTTTCATGATAATTTTTTTTCTCCTGAGTTTTTATTTTAGTATTTCATGTTAGCTTAAACAATTATATTTATTATGCCATTATTTAAATGGTCATATGAGTTTTCTGAATGGTGTTGATATTAGGGTCTAAATTTCTTTTCTTAAATAGAAAAACTAAATGATGAAGCCCAAGTGTAAAATTTTCTGACAACAGAAATGATTCTCATTTTTTATCTTGTCTAAAAGTTCATGGAAGTAAAAGCATCCTTATGTTTAGTAAATATATCAAAATATTTTCAGGTAATGGAATGTGTGTGAGTTCATGATAAAAACAAACAAATGGTTGAATTTAAAACAAGGAATATATTTTCAAGAAAATTAAATATACAGACTATCCTTGAGAGAGAAGTGGAGTTATGGTCACAGAGCTAATGAATCCTACAAGAATAGTGTTAAAATGCACATCCAGTGTGCAGGGAAGAAGTTAACATAAAGTAAAATGTTCTTTAATAAGCTCTCAAAAACTACATCTTAAACAGCTATGTCTCCTAAGACTATTTAGGCCAATCAACATGGTATAAACATTTCTGTCTGATCCTCTTTGCTATGTACTCTGGGTATAATGCAAAACACAAACTAAGAGGACATCTAAAAGTTGGAAAAAAGGTGGCAAAGTATTCAGGACCCTGAGACTGAATGAGCAACACAGTAGTAGTGTGTCTCATAACCCCACACTCAAAAGTAAAAGTTCATCCTCACCTGGGTTTTTGTGACCCACAAGAAAATCACACAAGGTAACACAGAAAGCTCATTTCCTTACTGAAGCAGGGTGATAAAAAAAGTACCAATAGTAATGTAAATAATCAGTTTCTGTAAAACATGATGTATGTCAGGGAATGTTGAGGATGAGCAAAGGCCCTGTTGGAAGCTGTGAAGACTTCTCAGGGTGATATGGGCCCATGAGGGGAAAGATATGTGGAAAGTGTTCTACAAAGAGAGGCCCACAGATAGGACACTAGCCAGGAAAAGGCCAAGCCTAATATGGAGTCAGAAAGATTCAGTTAAAGACACCTTAATAGAATGACTAAGGACAGTGCACTGGATGCTCAACAAGAAAGACATCATTATCCTGGTGGAATTTTCTTAGGAAGTAGATATTTATACCACTCTAAAGTTCTATTTAAATTTTCAATTAATGGTGCTTAAAAATATAAACCTGCTAGTTACCTCGAGCTCCTATAAGTCTACTTCTAAGTCAGATTTTCCTGCTTATAACCCAATAGGTTGATCTCTTCTTGACTGAGACAGTAATTTTTTGTGTATAAGACCACCCAAACAAAGAGTCCCTGTGAGCACACATTCAGATCCCCTCCCATTATTGGGAGTTGTTTGCATTTACTTTACAATAAATGCTGATTTATGCTTTATGTCTATAATACAGAGTTGCTCAGTTCTGTTTTAGCTCACTATCTTGTAGTTCTTTCTGGGTTTGGAGAAGAACCCATGAAATATATGGTAATATTCATTAAATAGGAGTCTTGGTGACCTAAACTGAGAACAATATGAGTTCTAGTATGAGTTATTGGAAAATATCTGACATGTGGCCAGGGAAAGTGCTCTCCTTGGCTTCCAGGCCTGAGATTTCTCTCTCCCAGAGAAAGTATGCAACTTGGAAGACTGAACAAGGAATGTACCAACATTGCAAGCATCTAATTCAGGGACATATTTTTTCCTGTGGACTCAACAGTCTCCCAATCCACAAACTGACATCAGGTAGTCAGGGAGCTTCAAGAATAGAGTTCCCACAATATGAACCCAGTCAAATATCTTTGTCATCCTGGGATTTGAAAGTCAGCTCTCATATGAGAGCAACCAGGTGGCATGAAGAGAAGTTCCATTCAGGGATGAGTAAAAGCTCCAGGAAAGTGAGCTAAATAAGAAAATTGAACCACATGAGAAATGCTCAGAACATTACTATGTTAAATGCAATCACAGCCCACAAATATAAATTAAAGATCGGAAGGCTTGTTTCCTGTGGGCAGCCTGTGTAGGCAGAGAGACATAGCTAGATCCATCCCTACACATGCACTGCAGCCATCTGAAGGCTTTCTTCCTGCAGGCAGACAACGTGAGTAGGGAGATGCAACCAGAGCCACCACTGCATGCCCACAGGACACCATTGGAGTCCCTTGCTTCCTTTGGGCAACCAGCACTCACAGGGAGAATCAGAAAAACACATCTCTGTGTACCTACTGCCATTGGGGGAGTCCTGGTGTAGACATGAAGGCTGAGAGAACAAGCAACCCCACCACCACTCAACCCTGGCCATCAAGGAATCCTCACTATAGCTTCAAGGGTCTTGAGAAGCCCACCCCATGCCCTGCTACCTCTCTGGAAACCAGGGGTCAGAGAAACCCAGGTGGCTGTCCCATTCCCCTATACCACAGAGGGGCTGCCAACATGGGAATTTCCTGGGACTCCACAACTCTCTTATTGGGGGGAACCCAGGAGACTGTCAAGATGAAGTAGCAAAACACAATCTCAGTTCTCCCATTCACACAAAATAAGTCTGGGAGATACAGTCGTAGAAGAAAATCAAAGTCACATTCTTGAAATCCCCAAGAGAATAGCAACTGAATAAAGAAACAACTTTGTGAGACTCTCAAACTAATCAGGGTGGAAATAATGTCTCAGGTAAAGGAAGAAACAACAAATATAATTAATGAATTACTAAGCATATGTAAAGAAGAAATAGATAAAAAAATGGAGCATAGGAAAAAGATGGAAACCTTGAATGACAATACAGGGAGGTATTACAATGTGTGAAGCAGATTCAAACAGATATCCAGGAAATTAAACAGTCAATCAAAAGCTGGCAAAACTGCTTGAAAGAGACTAAAGATAGACTTACAGACCTTGAAGAAAGGATCACAGCTAGCTATCATGAAAGGAAATATCTCTTACAAATAACAAAGTACTGGGAAATAACAATTCAACAGCTGCAGGATGATGCAAAGAAAACTAATGTAAGAATGATAGGTATCAGTGAGGAAGCAAGAGTCAACACTAAATAAATAGCATAAAACTTTCCAAACATGGGAAAAGGATCTGGCATTCAGATAAGCATGACATATAGGACTCCAACTAGCCATAACCAATATAAATCCACACTCAAACATATTAATAATGAAGATCCCAGAAATTTAGCACAAGAACAGAATATTAAAAGCTGTTAGAGAAAAGAAATAAATCACCTATAAAGGAAAACCCAAAAGAATCACAGCACATTTGTCCACACAAACTATCGAGTCAAGAATGAAGTTTTTCAAATCCTGAAAGAATCCAACTTCCAACCCAGAGTGAAGAATCCTGCAAAACTACCTTTCAAAATTGATGGAAAAATAAGATACTTCCATGATAACAACTGAATTAATTTAACCAGTCCTACAAACCAAACAAACCAACCCTACAAAGAGTGCTGAAGGATATTTTAGAGAAAAATAAAGATGATCATGTTTCTAAGAACAACAGCAGAGAAGGATCTCCAAAAAGGACAAGCAATTGAAACAAAGGGGGAAAATGGAGGGTCAACAGCAGGAGGATAGCATGACATACATGAACCAATGCATGCCAGTTGTAATCATTAATGTAGATGGCCTCAATTAACCAGTAAAAAGAAACACAGGGAGAATGCATCAAGAAACAAGATCCATCAATAGAATGTGTATAAGAAACACATTTAACTTGAAAGGAAATTCATAGACTAAAAATCAAAGGATAGAAAACAATTATTCCACATGAAAGGAGGCCAGAAAATAACAAGGGTAACTTACACAACAACCGCAGAATGGATAAAAAGGTATGGTATTTTCATACGGTGGAAAGCTACCCAGTTAGAAAGTAGAATAATCTCAAGCCTCTTACAGGTAAATGGATGCAAACGCAGATCATGATCATGGGTGAAATGGTTTGGACTCATACGGGTGAACAGTAAGCTATTTCCCTAGCTTAAAAAACTGAAGGAGTTAGTGGTATTCAAAGAACACAACAGATATTATGAAAGTGTTAGGGGAGGAAACATCTAAAAAGGAAAAGGAAAGGCAACCACTGTTCATTTCCCAAGATCTTGTTTTGAATTCTTGTATCATTTTCATAATTTTGTTAGGTTTGGTTTTATTCTGTCTTGTTTTGTTAGATCTTACTCTGTCTGATTGTATGGGCAAGTATTTGGAAGATAATACAATGTATTATGGTAACCATTGTTGATTTCCTATTGTCTTATTTTCAAGTGTTAGAATGTTTTCATTCTTTTGTTTTGATTAGTTTTATTCTGGTTTGTTTCATTTAGTTTTATTATGTGTAACAGGATGGGCAGCTATTTTGGAGAAAATGAGACGTGGTAGCTTTTGGAGACCACTGTGAAGCTGCTCTGAGCAGGATTTAAATTTTACTAATTGGCTTTCTTTGTTTATCTGTGAGTCTGTCCTAGGCCTCGGCCCCTTGCCTGGTGATGGGAGCTGATTCATAGTAAGTGAACCTCTATGAATCACTGGTCCTGGCTGAGGCCTGTAGTGGCCTGTGAGACCAGAGATACCTCAAATGGAAAGATAAGGCCACAGCTGCAGACACTTGGCTCCAACCCCAATTAACAAGATAGAGACTGCAACTGCAGAAATTACTCATGCAGTATCAAGCCTATCATAAATGTCAATTGGAGATAGGACAGTTCTCCTAAATTGGCATAATTTACTACTTGGAGAAGTCTTTGAACTGACTCCCAAGGTCCTGCTCATGACCTGCGCATTCCTGTTTCCCCGCCTTTTGTCCTAATAAAGTGGGCGAATCCGGAGAAGTTTTGGTCTTAGCCCTCAGAGTCTCGAGCTTAACTAAAGGGCTTTGACCCTCCTGGAGCCTGAAAATATCATACAATTGTCTCATTTTATTTAACCTCCACCGTACACTCACTTGGGAGATCGGAGATCTAGGTCAGGACCTGATAGGTTGCCATTGTTGATTTCCTATTATATTTTTTGAAGGTCTATGATGCTTTCACTCTTTTATTTTGATTGGTTGTAGTCTGTTTTGTATTGTTTGATTCTGTTACATGTGAAGGGATGGACAGCTATTTTGAAGAAAATGAGAGACATTATGGTAGCAAGTGTTGATTTTCCTATTGTCTGGTTTTTGAAGTCCTGTAATGCTTTCATTCTTTTGTTTTGATTGATTTCATTCTTTGTTTTCTTTGATTTTCTTAAGTGTGATTGTATGGACAGCTATTTTGAAGAAAATAAGAGACATTATAGAAGCCATTATTGATTTCCTGTTCTATTTTTTGAAGTTCTGTATCAGTTGCATTGTTCTGTTTTGATTTTCTGCATTCTGTTTTGTTTTGTTTTATTCTATACAAAATAAAAAAATATGAATTAGAAGTTGGGTTCAAAATCATAGGGCTGGGAATGTAGCTCAGAGGTACAGCACCTGCCTTGCAAATGTGAGGACCTGGGTTTAACTTCCAATACAATACAAAAGAAGACACCCACACAACAACAACAACAATAAAAACAGCAACAACAAAGGAAGATATTGCTTAAAGGAATACAAATTTAAATAAGAACTTATGTTTCCTAAAACATAGGCAAAAGTACTAAATACAAAAAAGACAGTCATTTGTCATACAAAGAATAAAACATGTAACAAAATTATGAAAACATTGTCTTATGTGAAAATCCAACTCAATCAAATATTTGAAAGTTTTAAAATATTTTAATAAAAATTCTGAAAATTGATGCAAAAGTTATGATTTTTTAATGCAAAACATGATTATTTAATAATCATAGCAAACCAGCAAAGTTATATAATAAGAGAAAAAGGTAGCTATGGAGCTAAAACTTATGCAACAAATTTAAAAAATAACAGAACCTAATAACCTCAATGACTGTGAATATTATCTGCCATGAGAATGAGTTTAGATTAATATCAATGTGAATCAAAATGGGAAAAGGATAATTATAGGAGTGGTAAGGAAGGAGGGATGGGGAAAAAGATTAAAATAAAGGAAGTAAGTTGTATTATGTACAAGTAAGCACTCCTCAAGTTCATGATAAAATGCATATAGTACAAATATGCACTAATAAAAGTAATTTTAAAAACAAATGAATATTATAGTGCAGATAACACAATAATAAAATAGTATTGTTCTGTTATCCCTAGGGTAACTTGGCCCGTTGATCAAAGGTTTTTGGGTCAATTGGTAACCCAAATAAAATCAGTGTACTTAAGAGAATATCAGTAGGGGTTACTCAATCTGAATAAATAGGCAAAAAGATGAATATAAACCTATGTTAACATTACAAAGTATCCAAAATTCATATATGGGAGTTTCAAAAGTTGAGGAGAAGTATAGTAGAGTTCATAGAGTATTTGGAGAAATACATCTGAAAAACATACCACGTCTTTTGACACATAATAAAGCACAGATTCAAGGACTTGGAAAACATTAAGTGCAATAAATAAAAGCATAAGTATACCCTAAGACTTTTAGAAATTAATATTATGAAAATTGTTAACAAAAAACAAATCTTGAAAACAGTCACAGAAATAATGTATTGCCCACTGAAGAATACCAGTTCAATTGAGCAAAGATTTCTTATCTGAAGCCACAGAAACCATAAAGAGCTGGAATATTTTTAAATGCTAAAAATAAAGAAGCATTAACGTTATGCTGTACAACTTGTCAAACTTTTCTTTAGCCTATCCTTCTAGTGAAATTTCTAAGTCACATGCAGTGGTTGTAATAAAATTTCAAAACTCATTTGCTATTGCAGACAAGAACAGTTAAAATTATAAAGGCCAAAAAGATCTAGAGAATAGCAAATTTCTGTGTTTCCATTAAGGTGGACCGTGGTGGCATATAGGGAGATTGTGTTACTGAGAGGTAACAAATTTAAAAAATAACAGAACCTAATAACATCAATAAATGTGAACATTATCTGCCAGGAAGAGAGTGATATCTGCTTGAATATTATCTGCCTCTAAGGAAGTGATACATTTAAAGGTATTATTAAGACATAAAATGCAGTCCTAAAAATTTTTTTGAGTGATCTATACTTGATGAAAAAGAGGAAAAGAGAAAGAAAATAAACAACAGAAGCCAAAAGAACATATTCAAGTAGAACCAGTACATTAGCAGCGGTTGCTTTAAAGGTCTAAGTAAGCCAATTAAATAAAGGAAGCAATTCATAGAGTGAATAAATTATTACAGATCCCAAAATATATGTTTGCAAAAGCAATTTAAAATTGAAAAATAGGTGGAATGAAAGGAAAAGAATGAGAAAAGACACATCATGCTAACTTTAATTTTTTAAAAAGACACAAATGTCTGTTAGTATGTCTAGTAAAATTAGAATAAAATAACGCTATTAATACACTACAAATATGATGATACTAAAGATGTATGCTGCAAATCACACAAACTAAAAAGAATTCAAATCATATGAACAAAGAAATGAATAGAAGGAAAGTTAGAAAAAGAAAAATCTACTTTTATAATTTGGAACATCAAAATCTCCTCTAAAAGAATTTTTCCTTATATCAATAAGAGCATAAGAAATCTGAGCAACTAAAGTAATTAAAAGTCTCTATATCTATAGAACACTTCATCTAACAATAGAAATATACAATTTCAAGAAGAAATTGTAAGTTCATTGATAGAGCACATGCTTAGCAGGTACAAGGTCCAAATATCAATTCACAGTATTCCAAAAAAAATTCATCAAGTTAGTCCATGTTCAGGAAGACAAAATTAACATCAATATATCTAAAGTAAATGGAATTCTACGTAGTGAATTATCTAAACATAACGGAATAAATTTACAAATGAATAACAAGAAAAAATATTAAAACATCTTAAAATTAATTAAATAATTAAACCCTTAATAATGCATGATTCAGAGAATAAAGACATTTAAGTCCATCCTGAGCAACTAAGCAACTTAATAGGAACTTAGTTAAAAACAATTAAAAAGGGAGGTCTGTGCTTTATTGCAAAGGCCCTAAATTCAAATTACCAGCACCACAAAATAAATCAAATTAATAACTAAAGAAAATGAGAATACAACATGTCAGTATATATGACATGGCTAAAACAGTACATATACATGGATGTATATATATGTATTTATCTGATATATATATATATATATCTGATACACATATATACCTTGTATATATGTTATATGTATCTATATATCATTAGAAAAAATAAACCAAAAGCAATCACAAGTAAAAGTGAAAACAAAAATGAGAAAAAAAGAGAAAAGTATAAGGCAGGGGATATCAAAAGGCTAGGCTTCAAGTTATCAGATACAGTTACTGTGATTAAAAAAAGCATAATTTTGATAAAAAATGCACTTTTGGATTACTGGAACAGAAAGATGCAAAAACAGTTCCACTCAGCTTACCTAGTTCTGCTAACATATCTTCAATTGTTTAACTTACCTTTGACAAAGTGGCCAACACTATCCTTTTGTCATTTTCTCTTTTTTGTTGTTTATATAATTAAGTTTATCAGAATATTTTAGCTACACATCATGATCATATTCATCACGGGAAATTTGTACCTGTGAATGATACATTCTGTTTTCTCTATTTTTTCCAATCCTCTCTCCTCCAGTCAACACAAATTCCCCTTCCTATTTTTAAGTTTTGTTTCCATATTATCCTCTTTTAATCATTTTCCCTTCTCCTTTCCTTCCTTTTTCTCTTCTTCCATCTTAGTTCTTCTTTTGAGGAATTTCTTACCATTTCACAATATCTATTGTACATTTTGGTCCTTATTTACTCTTTAGTTTATCACACCAAAGAGACAATGCAGTGTTTATACATGTATGTCCACTTTATTTTATTTAAGAATATGATCTCATACATCCATTTACCTAGAAGTGGCTCAGATTTATCATTCTTTCTAGCTGGGTAGTTCTCTATTATATATATATATATATATATATATATATATATATATATATATATATATATATATATATGTAATATATATATATATATTATATATATTATAGCTGGATCAAATGAGACCTCTTATCCTGGTTTTTCTGAGGATGTTCCATACTGATTTCCACAGTGATTGCCCCAGTCTAGATGGTTCAACAACTCAAGTCATGTTAACAGAGGCAAAAACAAAAATCACATGATCATCTCAATAGATGCAGAAAATCTTTGGACCAACTCCAGCACCAATTCATGATAAAAATCCTGCAGAAAATTGGAATAGATAGCCTTTATCTCAACCTAATAAAAGCTACCTGTGACAAATCAACAGCCAGCATCATACTAAATGATAAATGCTTCCACTCTAAAATCAGGAATAAGTCAAGAATATCCACTGTCACTACTCCTGATCACAAACTTCTAGAAACATTAGCCAGAGCAATTTAACAAGAGAAGAAAATACAAGGAATAAGAAAAGGAAAGTAAAAAATTATCAGATGATATGATACTAACATAGAAGATCTCAAAAACTCCACCAAAATACTCCTAGAGTTAATAAACAGATTTCTGTAGCCTCATTAGATATAAAGTCAACACTCAAAAATCAGTAACATTTCTGTACACAAACAAATGCATTCAGAGAGAAATTAGGGAACCAACACTCTTCAAAATAGCACCTGAAAGAATGAAATATTTAGGATTCAATCTAACAAAAGAAATATTACATATATAGATACAGATGTAGATATAGATATGCATATATGCTGAAAATTACAGGACTCTGAAAAAAGAGATTGAAGAGGATATAAGAAAATGGAAGGATATTCCTTGGTCATGGAGAGGCAAAACCAACATATAAAAAGTGACCATATTTCCAATATTGATATACAGATTTCATGTAATCCCATTTAAAGTACATTAGCATACCTCACGGAACTAGTGAAAACCTTCCTAAAATTGATGTGGAAACAGAAGAGATCTAGAATACAAAAAAATTCTCAGCAACAAAGGCAAAGCACAGAGCATTATAATTTCTCTCTTGAAATTATACTACAAAGCTACTGTGACAAAAACAGTGTAGTACTGACAAAAACGACAATGATAACAACAACAAATAAGCAAACCAGACCCAAAGATCAATAAAACAGTTTACAAGATACAGAAACAACTTCAAACTCATGCAGGCACCTTATATTTGACAAAGGAGACAAATATGTTCACTGGAAGAAAGATAGACACTTTAATATATGGTTCTGGAAAAACTGACATTTTACATGTCCAAAACTATACCCTTGTCTATCATCACATATTAAACTAAAAATTAAAGTGGGTTAAAGATCTAAATATTAAAACAGAAATATAAATATGCTGAAAGAGAGAAGCGGCAGAATTCTTAAAGACAGAAGTGTAGGCAAAGATTTCATGAACAAAACTCCAATTGCACAGGAAAAACACAAAAAATATAGGAAAAATCAATAACTGGGATCTCATATGAATAAAGGTATTTTTTGAACAAAAGAAATCACTAATAGATTGAAATAACAACCCACAAAGTGGGAAAAAAGTTTAACCAGTTGCCCTTCAGACAAAAAATATATCTAGAACATATAAACAATTGAGGAAAAAAAATCAGACTCCCCAAATTCAAAGACCCAATCTAAAAATGAGCACCTGAGATGAAAATACACCTCTCAGATGAAGAAATACAAATGACAAATAAATATATGAAAAAATGTTCAACGTCACTGGTTATTAGAGAGATGTAAATTAAAAGAACACTGAGATTACATCTCACCCCAGAGGGAATGGCTATCATCTAGAAAGCAACCAATAACAAATGCTGAACAGGCTGCAGAGAAGAAATAACCTTTTAATACTGTCAGTAGTTGAAAGACAGCCACTTTACAAGACACTGGGTATCCACATGACAAAGATTGCACCTACATTCTCATATTTCTCACTTAGCACTAAACTAATATTGAAATGGATTAAAGATGTAAATATACAAACACAAGCATTAGCCCAGCATGGTGGTACATACCTGTAATCCCAGCACTAAAAGGCTGACACCGGAAGATTGCTCCAAGTTTGAGGTCATTCTAGGCTACATAGTGAGTTCTGCCAGCCTGTTCTACACACACAAACAAAATGAAAAACTGCAAATAGGCACATAATCTGCTGAATGATAAAATAGGTAGAACTCCTGAAGAAATAGATATTAGGCAAAACTTTATGAAGCAAAAGGTAGTTACACAAAAAATATTACAAAGTCTCAACACCTGGGATCGCAATAAATTAAAATCTTCACAGCAAAGGAAGTATCAAAAAAGTGAAGATAAAACCTATAGAATGAGTAAAAACTTGCCCACTCCTCTTTAGAAAGAAAGCTAATATCTGGAATATAAAAAGAACTAAAAAATTGTAGACACCCTGAAATTTAGAGATCCAATCCAAAACTGAGCCTCTAAAATAAACAAACACATCTCGGATAAGTATAAATTGTCAATAAGTACATGAAAAAATGCTAAGCATTGCTGTCCATTCAAGTTATGCAAATTAAAATAACAATAAAATTGCATTTCATTCTAGAAAGAATGAATATCATCAAGAAATCAAACAATAACAAATGTGGGTGAAGCTACTGCACAAAGGGCAACCTTCTCCACTATAGCTGGGAGTACAAATGGGCACAACCACTGTAGAAACCAATGTGGAGATTCTATTCAAAAACACTTAAACTAGAGGTTTCAATTGACCCAGCTATTCATCTTTTAGGTATCATGCCCAAACAGTTAAAATCATCATGCCACAATGATACATTCATACCTATGTGTATAGCACTGCAATTCAAAACAGCTAAATATTGTAAACCACTTATATGCCCATCATCAAATAAATGGGTATAGAAAATGTAGTATTTACATATAATGGAATATTACTGTGTCATAAAGCAAATGAGGCATTTTTAGTTAAATGGATGAACCTCAATGCCTTGTCCAGTGCAGCTCTGGAAACTCCAGAGAAAAGACAGCACCAGATGAAGAAGACAGGAATCAGTGTACAGAGTGCTGGGGTCAAGTGGAAGCCTGTCTCCTGAAGGAAGGGACAGAGAGAATAGATTCTGAGACACGAAGAGTATCTGATCTTCAGCACAACAGTATGTTTTGGTGACTTTTCCAGGAACAAGAGGGGAAATGTCTGCATTATCTCAAGCGAAGGTTGTCACTATGCGCGTCAGCTCCTTGAGCTGGGCACAATTCTCATGGGACCCTGCCAAACTCGTGAGAAGAAGAGACTTTGTCCTACACCCCTGAAGTACAGACAGCTTCACCCCCAGCTCATCGAGAGCATAATTCTAAGTGACATAAATCACACAAATTTAAATAGCACATTTAATCTTGAATGAGAAATGCAAAACATAAATAATGAGCAAAATAGAGGATGAATATTAGGAAGCAGGAGGAACTTGCTCAAATGAGAAGGGGAAGTAGAGTTAGGTAGAAGAGGGAGAGAAGGAAGTTAAAATAGTTTAAAGAAACAAAAAAAAACTGAAAATACAGCTTTTGTAAGTGAAGAAGAGTAGAAAGTCTGTAGGGTTGAATGGGAGAAGGGATAAGGAAAAAGAATTTAGATGTGACATGTGCATGTACTGCATTATGTACTGCAAAAATGTGTTGATAAAAACTTTAAAAATCTACAGACTTAAATAGAAAAGCTGCAGTGAAATTAATAAAACCCAAGCAAGATTGACAGAAATATAAAGACACAAAATAATAGTATTTGAAGTAAAACAAAAATATTAGCATAGAACTAATTAAGATATGCTTCAAAAAATTTATTCTCCTAAGTTTTATAACTTAAAAGAACTGGGCTAATTCTTTGAAAGTGGACATCACCAAAATTCAGTTAAGATAAATGATAAAATAGAGTTGACTATTAAAACTCTGCCATTAAATAATCCCCAGTCTGAGATACTTTCACTGAAGAAATTCACCAAGCATTTAAAGCAGCACTAAGGTCAAATTTATATAGTTTCTTTCAGAAAATTAGGGTCAAAAGAAAACTTCCCAAAATATATTAAGGGCCTAAAGCTCTTCTAATAATAAAGTAGCACAAAAGTGAAAGCAGGATTAAGAAAAACATAAAAAAGAGACAATGAAGAAAAACTATACACCAAATCATTGGTAGCTATGCCCTGAACATAAGACGGGTTTAATATTTGTAAGTTAGTCAATATAATTCACAATACCAACAAATTTGAAAAATTATGTAATCATATTAATTGATGTGTAAAAGCGTTTTACAAAACATCATTCTCATGCTTGACAATCAATTGCACAAATCAGAATATGGAAAATTTATCAGACTTTCATATATTGAGTGTACACACACACAAATATTAGGCCAATATTATATTTCAAAATGAAAACTTAGGCCCCTAAGATTACTGGAACAATAGTTTGTGTTGGTTTAGCAAATGGTCCCTTGTAACATCCAGGTATAATGAATCCACGTGGTTCTCGGTGTGGAAGTCTGGCCTGAGGATTGCTGCCAAGAGCATAAATAAAACTGGAAGATTCTCCTGGAGAAACTTGTCACACTGGTTTTCCTGATATGAATCAGCTGTTCTTATCAATGCAGGAGTTTGGGCACTGTCACTGTACCTGAGGAGGACTGAGGTTCTTTTGGGGGGAGCTTTGGTCCCTATCTTGAGCTTCACTTCCTGGCTACAGTGCAGAACCCTCAGGTTGCTTACACAGATCCTTCATCCTGCTGGTACAGGCTTTCTAGCTTCTACCATTGACCCTTGGGCCTTCTCAGTGCAGATGGTTGATATAGACTTGCATGAGATATGACTGTGGGCTCTAGACTTCCAACTGAACTCATAGAAAACCTTATCACAGGCTGTAGGTCTTCAGTTGGACCCCTACAAGACATTATCATCTGATCCAGGCTAACAGCTGGATATTTTTGGGTCTCTAATGCTCAGACAGACCTCCCACATTTTCCTGCATTTGACTTCTTGAGTGATTATAAAATAATACTATAAACAGTGTGTCTTGTATTATATCTATTTCTTTGTAAACCCTGACTGCAACATAGGTGTCTACCTTTTCTAGTTCTATTAACAAAGCATTGCCATGTGTAACTATTGGAGTCTGAAAAGTAATTTAACTAAAAAACATGCAAATTGAACTTGATGCAACAAATATTAAAAGAAAATGTATTTATCTAATAGAAAAAATCACAAAAATACACTAGCATAAAAAATTCTACAGGACAGATATATGACATCAGAAAGTCATAGAGCATAAGATGGATGTGATTACAAACCACACAGAAGTTAAAACTGAAAAACATAATAAGCCACACTGAAATAAAATGAAATGCTTAAATACAACCTTAAGAATATATGTAGGGGATATATTTGTGAAAACTAAAAAATAACTGAGTAAGACTTAAGTAAACTTAAAGGACAGTCCACATTCATGGATTGAAAGATTCATTATAACTAACATTTCATGTCACTTTAAATTGATGCATTAGCTTAATGCAATTGTTTAAACAAAAATTCAGGAAGCAAAATTTCTGTAGCCACAGTAACAGCTATACTGGGTCTCAGTGTAGTTTAATTTGCATTTCTTGATCAGCGATGTTGAACTTGTTTTTCCATGTATTTATTGACCACTTCTACTTCTTCTAGTGTGTCTGGGGAGATATTTCAATAACCTAAAATAAAAATTCCTTTGGACCTAACTATTCCTCCACTACGTATCTTGCTGACATAGTTAAAGATGTCACACTACATTGTAACGTGCATACCTGTGTTTCTAGCAGCACAACTTATAATGCCTGTGTCTTGGAAGCAGCATATGTTGATCAACAGAACAAAGAATAAACAGAATGTAGTATTTTTAAACAATATAATACCACCTTTTTATAATGAAGCATAAATGTTTGCCATTGGTAGGAAAGTGGACACACTTTTAACCCATAATGCTAAATGAAATAAATGTGTGTGGTTTATTTTGTATGTTCACAAAAAGTATAGGAAAATTAAGGAGCAAATTAATGATAGATAAAAAGAGAGACATATCATCTGTAAAATAGAGTGAGACAAGAAATGGAGGAAGGGGTGAGTGGAGGGAAGGAAAGGGAACGAAAATGAAAAAGTATTAAAATGTATCATGCACATATACCAAATAGCCACAGTAAAGTAGTCATTATGTATCACACACATGTATTAATTTAAAAAAAACTGAAGTACAATACAACTACAACAACAAGAGAAGAAATGGTAATACCAAAATCAACATGGAAAGACATTGACTATGAAAAAATTAAAATGATCTTCCAAAAGAGGAATGCAGTGGGAGAAAGAACTATACTGAGATTAGCTGTAACTGTGTAAACTGCATCACTGCAATAATCAAAATACTATCTTGTTGATAGAGGAATAGACCCAAGGATAATGATAAACAAAACATCCTAGCAGCCGATTCACACAGGCATAATCAAATTTCTTTACCGAAGTACAAAAGCAGTTCAAGGGAGAACTGGTAGCATTTTCTACAAAGTGTGCTGGTGATGGAACCCTTAGATCTCCATAGACCCTGTCCTGGTCACTTTCCATTCACAAAGACACAGTGCCAAACTTACAATTTAAATGAGTGAGGACTAACTTTCACTCTCTGTTTGGCAGTTTAACCCAGGGTTGGAAAGTTCAGAAACAGAAGCCACATGGTGGAAATTTTGTCATGAAGGGAAGAGTTGGAGGTGGAAGCAGAGGGTGAGGATGGAGGAGGTGGGGCAGGAGACACACTCTTCCAGGATGCATCTGCACTGACCCAGCTCCAACCAAGGCCTACCTCCTATGGCCGTGCAGCTATAGCAGTGTCTTGAGGCAATCTCTGTCCACGCATGTGAGACTCTGGGGAAGCAGTCCAGAGTCCTAGTATAACAGTCACCCTAAAAGAAATCTAAACATAAACTTGTAAAACATGCATAGAGACAAATGGTCTAACAGTGGATCAAATACTCAAGCTAAGTGGATCAAACAGTGGATTAAAGACTCCAGCTAAGTAGATCAAAGACATCTACAACTACACAGCAATATTAAAAAATGAAAATCTTCATCATTTAGAGCTAGACAAAATTTCTTATGTTTCAACTCAAAGTACGATTTATATAAAAACAGAAAATTAGCTCTCAAAAAAGAGCTATTTTCTCTGCAAAAGACAAGAGGAGCTAAATGCATGAGATATCCAATAAGGAAAATATCTGCAAGCCACATAGTTCATAATAGACTTTTCAGAAATATGTAAATTGGAATCAAAGTTTAATAGTGAAAATTTAAACAATTCAATTAGAATATGACCAAAAGTCATGAGCATGGCTTTCATTGAAAAGGATCACACATTTATAAATGACATGTATCATCATCAACATAGGCTTTAAAGAAATGCAAATTCAAACCATTAAGAGGTTAACACATGTCTATCAAAATGACTAAAATTTTATTTGAATATATGTAGGGAAAATATCAAAATATCTATGGAAAGTGTAAAGAAACTGGGTCAATGGTACATTGCTGGTGGGAATTTTTAATGGAATAGCTACACGGGAAAACAGGTTTTAATATTTTCTAAAATGAGGTATGCAATTACCATATGTTTCAGCAATTTACTCTTAATCATTTCTCCAAAGACGTGATAATTTCTATTCACATAAAACTTTTACTTGAATATTTAATTCAGCTTTATTTCTAATAGCAAAAATTGGTGTCTTTCAGTGTGGAACTGGTTAAACAAACCATGAGTTAAACGAATTGATATAGGGGAATGAAACTCTCGACCTACTATATCCATGAGCTTGTGTTCTCTAAAATCAAAGAATGAATTTTAGGAACAATGGAGGTAAGAGCAGCCTATATTTATTGGGAGAAAGAAAGCTTCTGTCTGGAGAGACAGAAGGGTGTCCCGAGCAGGTTGCCCTGGACTCTTTTCCAGGGATTTTTATAGAGTAAACCACTGGGTTCAGGGTGGGGGAAGACTGGGAACTCACAAAGCAGATGGGCATAACGTAGGACATAACTATAGTTAGCCAATAAGATCAATAGTTCAGGTAAAATTGATTACATTAGGGACAAATAGGGGAGTGAGTCATTGTAGAAAAACTGGGTATTCTTACAGAGCAGTGACTCTTTCCTAGGGGATGGGAACTATTTAGGGTATCAATCCTCAGGATATGGCTCCATTTGTACTGTCTTTTGTCTTGAGGCCTGGTCCACAGCAGGAGGCATCAGCTTCCCCCGGAAGTTTCCAGGTGCCTGTGCTGGTGCTATGAGGACCTAGCCCTGTCTCATTGCCTATATTTCTGACTAACTCAGCTGCCTGCTACAGAATCATGTAGTATTCCCCATCCAGTAAATAAAGGAAGAAGCATTCAGAATAAGCATTTAGAAACACCAGAATAAGAATTGATTTCCAGAGATTTGTGCTGAGTGGGGTAGTATTGTATACCCAAATATCGAGTTTAGTCATCCAAATATTGTAGTCCTCTTTCTAATTTTCCTCACAATCCAAAAAAAATTATTATTTTTAATCCCATTGAGACATTATTGGAATCTCAGCAAGTTCATTCCAATCTACCATCACCAATGCACCCACGGGGAGAATAAAAACACCAAGACATATTCCAAGTTAAGGGCAGCCAAGGGGTCCTAAGTCCAACTCCCGTGAGGACACGGGGACAAAGGCCTTGATCCTAGGCCTCTCCCAAAATTTATTATCTTGTGAAGAAGGGGGCGGCTCAGGGATGAGTGACATCAAGGATGGAGGGAATTACCTGAGTAACTTGAGCTGGTTGGCCAGGTGCAAGATTGGCATCTCTATAAATTGCAGAGGTAAAGATATGTAGAAAGATCAATTTACATAATCCAATTTAGGTAACAAAGAGAGGCTATGGCTTCAACTCTGATATGCAAACTCTTATGCCCTGGGGAGTCATGGCCTCTTTATCTTGAGGCTTGGACATTGCTGGAGCAATTTTTTCTAATATCTCACCTCACATGCTTATATTCTGTACTTATCTGTATTGTGGGAAGAACACTATGGGAGGAAACAGGATTGTCTGAGGATTGATACCCTAAATAGTTCCCATCCCCCTAGGAAAGAGTCACTGCTCTGTAAGAATGCCCAGTTTTTCTACAGTGACTCACTCCCCTGTTTGTCCCTAATGTAATCAATTTTACCTGAACTATTGATCTTATTAGCTAACTATAGTTATGTCCTACCTTATGCCCATCTGCTTTGTGAGTTCTCAGTCTTCCCCTACCCTGAACCCAGTGGTTTACTCTATAAAAATCCCTGGAAATGAGTCCAGGGCAACCTGCTCAGGACACCCTTCTGCCTCTCCAGACAGAAGCTTTCTTTATCCCAATAAATGTTTGTTAAAATATAATTTACTTTTATATGAAAAAATTAATAGTACTATATACATATCTAAACTTGATTAATGAAGTAGGAACATTGCTGACATTAATTGTAACATTTTTCCAAGTTGACCTGCAATAACATCATATATTTTAGATAATTTTGCTAAATATATTGAAAGAGAAAATGATTTTGTTAGAATAAACAACCAAAATATTCTGGCATTAGAATGTTAGATTATCTAGTGTAGATTAAAGAACAAATCTGCTTTTGAATAGTGAGTGCATTAGTAATTTGACCAACTACAAACAAAATTTTGAAACGTAAAGGGGCATCATAGATTATAAAGTTAATCTTTTTATGCTGAAGAAATAATTTAAAGATAATAATTTAAAGAACTACTAGAAGGGTAAAATCCAGTGTAACTTCATTTCTTCCATTGTAATAATCCTCATTTTATAATATGTTGTTGAAAGACTGAAAGATTAGGCTAAATAACCTTTTTGAAATTTTCTAGCTCATGTTAAAGCGCACAAACCAGAGCAATACATAATACATCTTCATAGTTTATATTTTCTCCACTGCTCAAAGTGTATGAACACTTGAGAACTCAGTCATTTAATGACATATTATAGCATATAAAGCTGTAAAACTTTTACTAGATAAGGAAAGGGATAAAAATTACAATTAGATTTCACTAGCATCTGTATTTTAGAAAAAATATATTGAAAAGAATCTTAATGTACAGTTTTGTAAGAAAGTACAAAATAGTAATTAGTAGTCATTATAGACCTGTGAAAAGTATACTTCATAGGCATATTTCAATTTCCTTTTATGACTGAAGGATAGACAGTGTAGGAAAGGAGGAGGTAAGAGAATAAATTATTTCCTTGCAAAAGGATTTTGATTCTATATAACATGAAAAATTTTAGAAACTAGGGCTATGAAGTTAATATTTGAAACAGATCAATTCTTTTCTTTTCTCATCTCTCTGTCTTTTAAATGAAGCAAATCCAGCCCAAGAGGAAGAAGCAGTGACAATCTCTATGTGCTATACAATTTATGCAAGGTTGTGTTTCGTCAACCCAGGAAAACTGCTTAAACTTAAATAAACTTTCCACGATACCTAACTCTAATTAAATCACAAGAACCAAAAAAACAGTAAAATAGTAGATTGGAGAGGGAAAGAAAAGAGAAATGATAGAGGAAAACTGTTGGGTTTCAATATATAACTGCAACTAACCACAGCTGAAAATAAAAGATAAAATAAATCACAAATACCTGAGTACGCAAAAAGTCAGAGCTAAGAAGTATCAATTCATGTTTATGCAAGTGATAAAATAAAACAATAAACACAGGTACTGTAATTTTCTTTATGTTTTTGATCCATGTGTAAATTTATACTCCTTTATAACACAAAAACTAGTGGTTTTGAATTCCAATCTTCATGGTTATTGTTTCCAAGAGTCTTTTTTCTATAAACTTAAATGGATTTTCTTTGCATCTATTTTGCAT
>PVJX010023015.1:0-29818 GCA_004027295.1 Dolichotis patagonum | reverse complement strand
ATGTAGTTACTCATTTCAACATGTGTTATATAGTTGGTTCTTGTAAATTGTTTATAATTTCTACACATGCATGAGTCTCTACATGTATATCTATCATTTCTGTATTAGAGGTAAAAACAAAACAAAGCAAGATACAACAAAACAGTTCCTAGAAAAGCATGAGGCAAAAAAGTCACATAAAACCGCAATACAAGGTGATGTACAATGGTTACCATGATGTCTCAGCAGTGTATAACAACATTAATAAAAATGAAGCATTGGAGACATTATAAGACTTAAAAAGCAAGTAATAATCAAACCAGAGTGGGTATCTTAGTGAATCTTGTCATTTTCAGTGTAGTTGCCTATACTCTTAGACTTTATGCTATCAGTCATAACAGATTTAAATAAAATCAGTCAATACAAAGTAGCAATCTAACAACCCAGATTCAAATAAGATCAGTCATAATAAGACAGTATAATTTATAAAGGGCTTCAGATTAAGTTGATAGGAAAATTAGGGATGATTACCATAATATGTCCTCTTCTTTTTGGGATAGCTGACCATGTCCTCAAGTGTAGTGTAAGTAGACAAACTGGAACAGCATGTAATCCATCCAAGCAGAGTGATGAGAATAATGTAAATTTTAAATCTTGTTACCCAATTAACAATATCCTATGCCTCCCTTTTTTAGATAATTCCTCCCTTTCACTCCCGTAGGGAGCACTGCTTGTTTTGAGTCCCACTGCCTCCCTATGTAGAGCATCTCAATGGACCCTATCTCCTGATCTACTCTGCCTGTGTTTCTCTCTGGTAATATTTCAAGGCCATCTGTACTAGAGATTACAGACAACCTTCTCTGCCATATTTCTACTATTCTGTATTTCTGCCATTGGTTGTCTATTTCTGTCCCACTCCTCTATCTGCCCCATTCACTGAGGCCTCTCTGACATTGTTCCTGAAATGCTCATATTCTTGTTCTCTCTCCCTAGAATGTCCTTCAGTATTTTTTGTAGGGTTGGACTGGTGGTCATAAATTCTCCAAGTTCCTCTTTGTCATGGAAGCATCTTGTTTCTCCATTAATTTCTAGAGAGAGTTTTGCAGGATACATCAATCTGGGCTGGAGGTTGTTCTCCTGTTGGGCTTGAATTACTTCACTCCAAGCTCTTCTTGACCTGGTGGTCTGTGTTGAGAAGTCTGCCATGATTTTGATGGGTTTTCCTTTATAGGGGATCTGTTTCTTTTCTCTGATGGCTTTTAATATTCTGTTCTTATATTGAATTTCTGGGATCTTGATTATAATGTGTCTGGGTGTAGCTCCGTTTTGGTTGTAGGTGGCTGGAGTTCTGTATGCTTCATACATCTGCATATCATTTCTTTTTTCTATGCTTGGGAAATTTTCCTTAATAATTTCTGTGAATAGCCTTTGTAATTCCTCTGTTTTGATTCCTGCTTCTTCATTCACAGGCTTTATTCTTAAGTATAGATCCTCTTGTTGTTTTCCAGTCTTTGTATCTTTACTGCCTGCTCCCTTGTTATTTTTAAGAGATCTTCCCTTTCATGATCACACATTGCAAGCCTGTGTTCAATTTTTGATAGTCTATCTTTGGTTTCCTTCAAGCAGTTTTGCCCACTTTCTATGGAGTCTTTAGTTTCCTGATAATCTCTTTGAATCTGCTTCATGAATTCTAGGTTTTTCCTGTATTCTTCATTAAATTTTTCTCTCCTTTTGTGTTCCTCCATTCTTCTGTCTGTGTCTTCTTGAGAGGTGCCCAGCCTTTATTTTATTAATCTACTTATCTCTTGTTTAATTTGAATTAATATTTCAATTTTGGTCCCACTTATGAGGTCCTGAAGATATCTCTTTATGTCTGCTACTGCTGTGTTTGATGTTGCATGTTTGCTGCCTTCAATCACTTTTGTATTTATCCCTCCTGGATCAATGATCTCAGGGTTGGGGGCTGGAGTTTTTTTCTTATTTCTCCCTTTCATCATGTTTTTAGTTCCTTCCATGCAAGTGTACAGTGTAATGCCCAGACCCTTTTCTTGTTGATTAAGGATCCTCTAGAGGGCGCAGGCTAGGAGCTTTAGCCCTCTTCAATAGACTATCAGAGATTAGAATTCACACATGGGCAGTGTGTGCTGGCTTCTCCCCTCTGGGCCAGTCAATATTTGCAGGCCTTCACTGTGTCAGTGTGTGCTGATCTCAGGGAATTAATTTGTAGCGACTCACTGGGTCCTGGCCAGGGGTGCAGCCTAGTCCAAGCCAATTCCACCAATCCACTTAGTAGGGGAGCAACCAACTGAAGTCACTTCCTTATGGAGTTAGGGCTCTCCTGCCCAAATCCAACATGTCATCCAGTTGGTTTCTCCTTTCCCATGGGAGGGTCTTATTCCCATCACTCACTGCGTGTTGATGCCGGTCCCCAGGAACTGCTGGGTTCCCTGACCTCTGACTTCAGTGCAGATGTGGTGTGAATTCACAGTGCCTCTGGGTGGGTCATGTGCAGGGCCAGTCCCGGCGAGCCGCACACAGGGCTGTTCAGCTCCACACTCTGGCCGCTCAAGCCAGCTGCTTTGGTGCGGATCCCTTGGTCAGGTCTTCGGCAGGGATTCAGGTGGCTTGAGGAGGGTGCCATGCTTGCTGATCTTAGCTTCACTGATGGTAGCCCCAGGACCTCATATTTGAATGGTTTTTTGCACTTTAGTTTCTTCCTGGGTTGAGAGAGTCCATCTCTCTCTGTTTGGGTCTCTCCAGGGTGTTCTATTCTGGCATTTGAACTGTCTCTCTCAGAGAGGGTCCCTCTCCTGTTACCTATGGTCTGCCATCTTTGGACTTCTCCAGAAACACTTTATTAAATTGAGGAAATTTCAATTTATTTCTAGTGTTAGAGCTTGTATTAGATGCCCCCTCAAAGCCTCTTGCATTCATAGGTGGGGCTTTTCAGAGTTGGCTGGATCTAGAGTAAATGAATGTGGACTAAGGGTGCATGAGTATAGATTAAGGTTGTGATAACTAAATACCCCACTGATTGATTTGGCATAGTTCTGGGAGTACGTAATTAGAAGACCCACTCTGGGTATAGGTAGCACCATCCAAAAGGCTTGTTGCCTGGATGGGATAAAAGTGAAAGGGAGGGTTACTGCTTTTGATGCTTGCTGCTTGCTGCCTTCTGACTGCCATGCCATGAACTGTTTCTCTCATGCAGTGTCCCTTTTCCATGAAACCCGGCCTTGGAGCCAGATGTCTATGGACTGAAACCTTTAAAAGCTATGAGCTAAAATAACTCTTTCTTCTTTTAACTTGTGGGTTTAGGGTATTTTGTCTCAGCAAAAGAAAATTAGTGCAGATACCTAATTTTGTGATAATTTTTATTATTAAAATAGGTGTATCAAATACTTTTTATGTATCCATTTGTATGATCATGTGGTTTTTCTTTTAGTTTATTGATATAGACTACTAATTGATTTTTGAATGTTTAACCAAATTTGCTTACCTAAAATAATTCTCACTTGGTTGTGATGTGCAATTCTTTTCATATATTGTTGCATTCAATTTGCTAACAGATATTTGACTGTAGTTTTATTGTAGAGTTTTTGTTTTTTGGTATCAGGTTAGTGCTGGCTTTATAGAAATAGTTATGATGTAGTCCTTTTTTTGTCTTCTGAAAAAGATTGCAAATAATTGAAATAATTTTTAAATATTTGGTTGACATCTGAGTAGACATCAGTGAATGTATCTGGGTCTGTTGCTTTCTTTTTTGGAAGGTTATTAATTATTTGTTCAATTTCTTTAGATACAGCTTATTCAAATTATCTATTCTTCCTTTGTGACTTTTGGCAGCTTGTGTCTTTCAAGGAAGTGGTATATTTCATCTGAGGTATCAAATTTGTGAGGATACAGTCATTCACAGTGTTTCTTTATAAACCTTTCAATGCTTATGGGATCTATAATGATGTCCCTTTCCATCTGTGGTTTCCACTGCCCACATGAGCTCCATCTGTATTTATTCTGTGTTCACCTGTCTGTCTCCCCTATCTTGAGGGCAATGGTTTGCCCTATGTCCTCACCTCTCCCTCAGATCTTAGAAGAGCCAATGACTTTTTAATCTGTTTTTATTTCTTACTTACTATTAGGATGGGAAAGTGACATCTAAGCTCCTTATAGATAGAGATAGACACCTGGAGTCTGCTCTTTTTTTTCTTGCTGGAGCTAAAGACTTATTGATTTTGTGATTGTTTTCTAAACAATTGAGTTTGAACTTTTAATTTTATATTTGTTTATTTTCCTCCTTGTTACTTTTTCCTTTATTTCTCTCTTCAATTTTTTCCTTCCTTATTTTTTTAAAGGCTCCTACACAAGAATCTCCAATGATTGACTTTGTGACATATTCCATTTTCCCAAAACGATTATAACACCATTTCTCTTTCCACCTTCTCTTCCTGAGCTTTGCTAGTCTCCATTAATGTAAAGTCTAACTTCTCTCCCCTTGCATTTGGGGATAAGGGAAGCTCATGCTTCACTTACAACAGTGGAAGAGGTGCTGTGTGATTTTCCAGATATGTTTTAAAAAGAAATGCAGTTTTTGCCTTCTCAATTGAAGTTTTGTGCTTGCATCCTTTTATGAAGACTTAGGTTCCAAGCACAAGATACCTTAAACCCACGGTGCTGTGAGAAAGCAGGTTATGTGGAGAGACATGCAGGTGTTCTAGTGAGAAGTCTAGCTTTTTAGTCTTTTCAGTCTGGTACCCAACATATAAGTGAACAAACACTCAAAAGACATTAGTCTCAGTCAATGACATATCTCCAAGCCTCATGTCACCTCACTCTCTGCTCCTCCAGTTTCTACAAGTCATAGCATTCCCAAACTCAGGACCTTGTATGGTGTGTTCTGAGGTTCACCCTCCAGCAAAACATTGTGTAAGCCAAAACCCACCCAATGCGGTCCAGTCCTCCATTGCAAACTCTCTTCTAATTTCTGCTCACCTTATTGACTCCAGTGCCTTTGAGTGCATTGATCTGATAGAAGGTCCTCACCCATTACCAAAAAGGAAATTCATTATTTGAATTTTAAACCCATGGAATTATAATATGTGCTATGTTAACAGAGAGTTATTTTGTTTAGTATAAGTATTTAGTATTTGTCACAATTTTGGTAACCTTGTTTAGGAGTTTTTTCATTTGTAAATATATTAGGCATCTCACTCCTGGAAGGCCTTGTTATTTCCCCAGCCCAGGACTCCACCAGCTCCCAGGTGAGGCGAACCTGAGCTCAATTGTTGCTGTTTCTTGGCTTTGGAGTTCACACTGCAGGCCCTCAAGTCCCATCCTATGTACCAGCCCTTGAAGGCTTCAGAAGAATTATCTTCTCTCTGGGTGTAATTTTAGGAAAGCAGGTGAAGCCCCATAAACCCAGCAAATAAACCAAGAAGAAAAAGAGAAAAGTGAAACCTTCTTAGAAAGAAGTAAACTATCCTAAGTAAGAGATCTTTAAAGCCATATGGGGCGATCAGGAAAGGCTCCCTCTCTGGCCACAGCTTCTATACCAGGAGAGTGTTTATCTCTGCTCTTTGACCCGTCCATGCTGCACTGAGCCTGTTTTAGCAACATGGAGTGCTGTGGTTCCTCTGTATTGTTTTGTTTTTACTTAGAATATTTTTGCCAGGGAGAGAACACTATGTGTAGTTCTTCTCCAAGAGGTATGGGACAGAGGTGGCTTTGTGGGAAACAAAAAGTGAGAGACTCCTCTAAAGTCAGTTGGAGCCTGTTCTAATTTATAAAAAGTGTAATTCTGTTCAGAACTTGAAATGGAAATAATGGCTAAACAAGCACATAAATGAGAGTTGAATCATGCACAGCTGAAAAGGGACCCAAGATAAAAATGGAGAAGTAATGAGGCAGACAGAGGACCAGAGCTTTTGATTAAAGTCATACCTGATTAACTGTGGGTGTTATCAGCAAAAATCAAGAAACTCTCCTGTCATGGGGAGTTCTGCAGTGCAATGTATGTATGTGTGCGTGTGCATGTGCGTGTGTTTGTGTGTGTGTTTAAAAGACACAGAAGGTGTGCAAAGATGTGTAATATGATAGAAAAGACTAAATACAGAGAGTAGGGAAAAGCTAAGAATCATCCTATTTTTTCTTTTCCATCTCTGTATCCCCACACTCTTTAAAAAATACTATAAGTATGTATCTAACTTATCATATACTGAAAATAAAGGTTTGGATTTAAGCTGCTGTACCACTTTCTATGTAGCATCATTTTTCTAATCTGAAGACTGGGGAAATTGTATGCAAAGCTGAAGAATTCTGTGACAACTCTGTGAGAGAAAGTATTCAATAAAGCATTTCTTATGTGCCTGGTAATAATAGCATATGAAGCAGGGTTAATTCACTACCCTTTTACCCTTATTCTCCTCAACTAGTAAAGTTTCCTTTATGCATAATTCAAGACTTAACTGGGTTTGTTGTTATGATTCTAGTATTTTGTACAGAACCATAGACTCATATATTTTTTAAACAATTTTTTGGGTACTGGGAATTGAACTCACGACCTAGCGCTTGCCAGGCAGGTGCTATGCTGCTGAGCTATATCGTCGGCCCTAGAATTATAATCTTTGATATGGAAAGCATTATAAAATTTAAGGGAATTGGCCACCACCTTTCAATTTGTTTCTGCTTTTTGTGATACTGAGGATTGAACCCATTTTCTTCACACTGAGCATATCACCAGTATCCCCTTTTAAAATTTTGTTCTGTTTTGATACAGGAATTTGCTAAAGTGCACAGGCTGGGCTTAAACTTACACTTCTCCTGCCTCAGTCTCCCAGAATGCTAGGATAACCTGGCATGTACCACCATGCCAGGTTTCATCTTTCACTTTGTCACTAGCAAGTATCTATTTAAAAGCTTGTATCTACCTGCTGTTGTGCTGAGCGTTGACCTAGCACAATATTGACCCTGTTTTTGATGTTCATGGAGTTTACAACCAAGTAGGGAGAAAATCACTTTAAGCAAAATTTCCCACAGATAGCTAATCAGTTGGAAAATGTTGAGTGATAATAAGGAGAAGTGAGGGGCTCAGGAAGTGAGCACATTGCCCAACATGGGTGCCAAGAAAGGGATCCCTCATGAAATGGCTCTAGGTTGAGATCTCAAGAGTGAGCAGGAATTGGTTGGGTGAAGAGTGGGAAGAAAGGGGGAGACACATTTGAGAAACTGAAAAGTGCCAATGTAGCTGGACAGAGGTGGTAGGGGATGAGGGGTGTGGGCATGTTGGGTTATTGTGAGGCACTGAAAGAGGAGGCTCAGGAGGAGCTGAAAAGAAGAGGTAGGCAGAGGCCAGATCATGCTGTGGAGGCACATCAAGAGATTTGACAGCACAAAATAAGCACAACTTTACAGAGCTGGTCTTGCTTCCTTTGGTCTTCTGCATGGGTCTCCATGATTTTCCATGGCTGAAGTCCTATGTAGGGTAAACAGAAAGCTGGCAGAGGGCCTGTTCTGTTCAAAACAGAACAATATTTTGAAGTAGTTAAGATTAAGAAGTTGATGGAGTTTCCAAAGATGGAAGACTGGTAGGTAGCAAGAAAGAGATCCTCTCTGAGAGAGACAGCTTAAATGCCAGAATTTAACATCCTGGAGAGACCCAAACAGAGAGAGATGGCCTCTCACAACACAGGAAGAAACTAAAGTTAAAAAAAACACTCAAATATGAGGTCCTGGGGCTACCATTAGTGAAGCTAAGATCAGCAAGCATGGCGCCCTCTTCGAGCCACCTGAATTCCTGCCCGAGAGCGACCTGACTGACCGAACTGCGCTGATGTGACTGGCTTGAGCGGCTGGAGTGTGGAGCTGAACAGCCCTGTGTGTGGCTCACCCAGACCCGGCCCTGCACACAACCCACCCAGAGGCACCGTGAATTTGTGCCGCCGCCGTGCTGAAGTCGGAGGTCTGGGAGCCCAGCGGTTCTCAGAGACCGGCATCAACACGTGGTGAGTGAGGGGAATAAGGCCCTCCCACGGGAAAGGGGAAACTGACTGGAAGACATGTTGGATTTGGGCAGGACAGCCTTAAATCCATAAGGAAGTGGCTCCAGTTGGTTGCTCCCCTTGCAGAGCAGATTGGTAGAATCTGCTTGGATTGGGCCATGCCCCTGGCTGGAACCCAGTAGGTTGCTACAAACTAATTCCCTGAGCACAGGCACACACTGATGCAGTGAAGGCCTGCAAAGGTTGACTGGCCCAGAGGAGAGAAGCCAGAGCCCACTGTGCTTGCTTGAACTTAACTCTCTGATAGCGGCCGGCAGAGGGCAGAAGCCCCTAGCCTGCATGCTCCAGAGGAGCCTTAACCAACAAGCAAAGGGGCTGGGAATTACACTGCACACTTGTATGGAAGGAACCAAAAACATGACAAGAGAGAGAAATAAGAAAAACCCCCAGCCCCCAACCCTGAGAACATTGATCCAGGAGAGGTAAATACAAAAGAGATTGAGGGCAGCAAACATGCAACATCAAACACAGCAGTAGCAGACATAAAGAGATATCTTCAGGACCTCATAAAAGGGATCAAAACTGAAATATTAATTCAAATTAAATGAGAGATAAGTAGATTAATGAAAGAAAGGCTGGGCACCTCTCAAGAAGAAACAGACAGAAAAATGGTGGAACACAAAAGAAGAGAAATGTTTAATGAAGAAAACAAGAAAAACCTAGAATTCATGAAGCAAATTTGAAAAGATTATCAGGAAACTAAAGACTCCATAGAAAACTGGTAAAACTATTTGAAAGAAACCAAAGATAGACTATCAAACATAGAACAGAGGCTTGCAATGTGTGATCATGAAAGGGAAGATCTCTTAAAAATAACAAGGGAGCAGGCAGTAACAATTGGAAGGCTAGAGGATGACAAGAGGATCTATAACTTAAGAATAAAGCATGTGAATGAAGAAACAGGAATCAAAACAGAGGAATTACAAAGGCTATTCACAGAAATTATTAAGGAAAATTTCCCAAGCATAGAAAAAGGAAATGATATGCAGATGTATGAAGCATACAGAACTCCAGCCACCTACCACTAAAGCAGAGCTACACCCAGACACATAATAATCAAGATCTCAGAAATTCAATATAAGAACAGAAAATTAAAAGCCATCAGAGAAAAGAAACAGATCACCTATAAAGGAAAACCCATCAAAATCATGGCAGACTTCTTGACACAGACCATCAGGTCAAGAAGAGCTTGGAGTAAAGTAATTCAAGTGCTGAAGGAGAACAACCTCCAGCCCAGATTGATGTATCCTGAAAAACTCTCTCTAGAAGTTAATGGAGAAACAAGATACTTCCATGACAAAGAGGAACTTGGAGAATTTGTGACCACCAATCCAACCCTACAAAAAATAATAAATGACATTTTAGAGAGAGAGAGAAAAAGAATACGAGGATTTCAGGAACAATGGCAGAGAGGCCTCAGTGAATGGGGCAGACAGTGGAGTGGAACAGAAAAATAGACAACCAATGGCAGAAAAACAGAATAGCAGAAATAAGGCAGAGAAGGTTGGCTGTAATCTCTAGTATATATGGCCTTGAAATATTAACAGAGAGAAACACAGGCAGAGTAGATCAGGAGATAGGGTCCATTGAGATGCTCTATATAGGGAGGCAGTGGGACCCAAAACAAGCAGTGCACCCTATGGGAGTGTAAGCGGAGGAATTGTCTAAAAAAGGAAGGCAGAGGATATTGTTAATTTAGTAACAAGATTTAAAATTTACATTATTCTCACCACTCTGCTTGGATGGATTATATGCTGTTCCAGTTTGTCTACTTACACTAGACTTGAGGACATGGTCAGCTATCCCAAAAATATGAGGACATATTATGGTAATCATCCCTAATTTTCCTATCAACTTAATCTGAAGCCCTTTATAACTTATACTGTCTTATTATGATTGATCTTATTTGAATCTGGTTTGTTAGATTGCTACTTTGTATTGACTGATTTTATTTAAATCTGTTATGATTGATAGCATCAAGTCTAAGAGTATAGGCAACTACACTGAAGATTACAAGATTCACTAAGATACCCACTCTGGTTTGATTATCACTTGATTTTTAAGTCTTATAATGTCTCCAATGCTTTGTTTTTATTAATGTTGTTATACACTGCTGAGACATCATGGTAACCATTGTAGATCACCTTGTATTGTGGTTATATATGACTTTTTTGCTTCATGCTTTTCTAGGAATTTTTTTGTTTTATCTTGCTTTGTTTTGTTTTTATCTCTAATACAGAAATGATAGATATACATGTAGAGACTCATGCATGTGTAGAGCTTATAAACACTTTATGAGAACCAACTATATAACACATGTTGAAATGAATAACTACTTTGACGAAAAAGAGACACTACAGTACCCAGTGATGATTCCATAATGTCATGATGTGTAATCCAGAAAAATTATCATTCTTTGTTCAAAGTGATTTTAGCTTGTTTTGTTTTGTTTAAGTTTAACACACATGAAGGTATGGACAGCTGTTTTGAAGAGAATGAGTGACACTATGACATCCTTTCTTGGCTTCCCTAATGTCTGGTCTTGAAGACCTGAAACGCCCTCCTTGTCCTGCTCAGATCAATTCCATACTATGTTGTTTCATGTGAATTCTCTGTATGTGACAATATGGACAACTATTTGGAAGAAAACAAGAGTCAATACGATAGAGAGTGAATATGTCCAATTTTCTAGTTTTGGAATTTATGTTCCTTACATTGCTTTCTTGTGATCCACTTTGTTCTGTTTTGTTGTGTTTAATTTTGCCCTTTTGATATAATTGAATGTATATTTGAGTGGGTAAGATGGATGACCATATTGCTGGTTTTTTTGGTCAGATCTTGGTACAGAACTGTTAACAGACTCACTGTTTGAATGTCTACTTTACATGTTTTAACTTCATAATTTGAACAACTATTTCCAAGAAGTCAGTATGTAATTTGTCAAGTAATAATCTCTTAGGTGTTTTTGTTGTTGTTCTTTTCCTTTTTTCCTTGGAATTCTGTAGTGTTGCCACCCTTTATTCTGCTTTTTTTTTCTTCTCTTTAAATAAAAAAAAAAATTAAGAAGTCGTTTCTTTCCAAGGAAGTTACTGAAATGGCAAAGAGGGAATGCGAGGGATCTTAGAACATTTTTCTAGCTGAGAACTGGCCAGAGTGGAATATTGACAGCAAACTGTACTGATTTTTATTTTCTTTAAAAATGATGTACTTAACTTACTTTTGAGAAAGGTCTCAAAGAATGCCTTTTTCAAGTCTCCGTGCACAGTTCATGCTAACTGCAGGGAATCTTGCTCAGGAATCCGTAAATAAGCGACTATGGAATTAAATTGGCCCCCAGCTATCTTAAGCAAATATGCTACAAGGAAAATTGTGTTATCTAACTGGCCAGTTGATTCTTGGCTTTTTTCAGATTCAAGAAAGAATTTAAATGGCATCCCTGCGTGTTACTCTCATTTCAAATCCTCTGGAGCAGATAAACATTATCATGAAACTGGCCAAGGATGAAATTTAAATAAGTAGTGATTGGAAAGGATGACAGTAAGAGTTTCCACCCCACAAAAACAGACAAATTAGCTTAGTTAACTGCAAAATTTGGAGGACAAAGATAGGGGGAATTGTTTATGTTGATGTGTAATGCATACTCTATATTTATAAATACTTGTGCTGGGGAAAGGAACTTCACCAACATAATCATCCTTTAAAATGCCCCTCAAAGAGCAATAAAACAGGTTTTTCCTCTTGTAAGTTAGTGCCCTGTTATATAGCATTACCAATGACAGATTTCGCCAAAGTGGGCCACAGTGCCAGTCAGGCTGGTTCAGTTATGGTGTGTATTTGTGTAGGAGCCGTGATGACCTCTCATGTATTTAATCATTGCCTGAATAAAGCAAATAACAGCTACCCCCTTTTTAGAAGCAGCCATCTTTTCCTGATGACTAGGAGGAAATGACTTTAAGTAGCTTGTGAGTATATATAGGGTAATGGAAAGCCCTAATGTTGGCTCAGTAGTTAGCAGAACATGTTCAAAACGACATGGATAGCTGCATTCTACACTCTTTCACTGTGAAGCAGTTGTTCTTTAAGCAATTCTGTTAATCATGTACATACCTGTGGACTACGATTTACTTTTTATCTTATTCTGGTTCATGATAGTTTACTGATTATGTCAACTTGAATAAGAGACACTCAACCAAATTGGATCACAATAGTTCTGGGGGTGGCTGAGGGGATTTACTGAAGATTTGCTAGGAATTACTGGGTCTGAGTGACAGCAACCAATGGATTTGCCTGTTAAACAGTACAAAAGCAAAATGAAAATGAAGGCTGATTCTGTTTCTTTGGAAGAGCTTCAGTCTTCTCCATTGCATTGGACATTATCTCCTGGCCTCTAGCACAGACCCTTCAACCTCGTAAAATGGAGTTGCATGGGACTCTACAGTGAGCTCGAGGCCTTTAACTGGATCTTTTTGAGCTCCAGCACAAACACAGTCCTTCTGCATTCTTCAACATGTGACTCTGTGGGTGACCACTGAAGCCAGTCTTGTAAATTCTTATATATTTGTATATCTTGCATTAAATCTCTTCTGGTATCAAAATCTGGTTTGGTACTTTTCTCATTGCTGAGATAACATATCCAACAACCAAGATAAAGGAGAAAAGGTGTATTTTGCTTACAGTTTGTACAGGTTTCAGGTCACAGTCTGCTTGCTCCAAGGCAGGATGTTAATGGCAGAGGGACATGGCAAGCAGGCAAGAGACAATGAAGCAGCAGCAGCAAACTTGCTTCTGTTGCATGTTCTATCCAGGCTACAAGTGTTTTGATTGGTACTACCCACATCCAGAGTAGGGCATCTTTAATCCTAACATCACATCCTTAATCCATATTTACACATCCTAACCTTCAAAACTCCCCATCTATAACCACATGATGCTTTGTGGGGACATCTAGATACAAGCCACAACATGATTATATAGCTGAAGTTAATGGTGATGTAGTCAATTTGAGATCAGTGCACTTTAAATCTGAAAACTAGAAAAATATTCTAGCAATGCCAAGATGCAATGTAGTTTGTAGAGAAGATCTATTTATTTTGTCTGTCCAGAAATCTCCCCCACAAATTTTTTTAAAATTCTCCCCTCCTCTCTCTGTGTTCCTTCTATATACCCTAACCCATTCCCCCTTCTCCCCTGCCTGTACCACTCACCTGCCATCTGATGTGGAACTCTTAGAGTTGTCAATCACAATGTACCCTGGCTATGACTTTAATTTGACCCCTGACACTCATAAATTTCTCTACGTGTCATTACTAGTCTATAGTTAGGTTCATGATCCAAACAAGGCCCATCAGAATTCATTTCTAGGTGTGGTATACACAAATTTGGAAGAGTGTTTTTCTGCAGAAGAAGATAAGCTGAGAAGTAGTGACATAGGGCCAGTCTACTATTATTTTGATTATTTGTTTTTGTTGTTTTTTGTAACCGGTAGAGATGCTAAACTGAGATGAGTAAGACAAATGCTTTTGTTATGGTAGCGTCCTGAATTTCAGTCTCTGAGACTCTGGGTTTTTTTTATTCTTCTCCCTACCTCCGTTCTTCCCAATAATCATTATTGAGGATTGATGATGTTTCAGATATTTTTCCAAGGGTGGAGGAGATTACAATGAACAAGACAGACAAAGTCCTTGTTTTCTTGGCCCTTACATATTAGAGAGAGGGAAATGATAAAAATTAGGACAATAAATAATTGCAATAACTGTAAACAGTGATTTGTCCTGTGAGAGTATGTGAGCTTTTTTCTGTTGTGACCAAATATTTAAGAAAACAGGGGGAACTATTTCTTTTGTCTCGTGATTTCAGAGGTTCCAGTCAGCGGTCAGCTGGCTCCACCACAGAGCCATCTGAGTGAAGGGCATAGCAGAGGCAGGTCGTTCTTCTCATGGTTTCTCTCAGGAAGCAGAGACAAAAGTAAAGAGAAAAGTAAACAGATATAGCCCCCAGGGTTGTGTGCCCATGATCTCTTCAAGGCCCCAGCTCCTGTTGTCACCACCTTCCAATAATGTCATTAAATTATGATCTCATCAATGGCTTAATTCGCAGAGGAAGTCAGAGACTGCATGAGCCAATCCCTTCTCTAATCTCCTTTCTGGATATTGCCACACTGGGGATCAAGCCCTCAATACATGAGTCTTTGAGGGTCTTCTTCATGTTATAGCAGAAGGAAATGGGATGGAGGGTGATGTGATACAACCTGAGTAGGATGATAGTTGGAGGGGTCCAGAAAAGCCTTTTCAGGAGGTGACAATTGAGTTGATTCCTGAAAGAGGACTATCTACCCTGTGGAACCTGGAAGGTAAGAGTCTAGCAGGAGGTAAAGCCAGAGCAAAAACCTTCCGGAGAAAAGGTTGAGTGTGTTAACAGAAAATGTAAGTGATAGCTGGAAAAACAAAATGAAAGCAGGGAGGAGAAAAAGGAGTGAGATAAGCCTAGCCTGTAGAAAAGTCCTATTTACATTTCTGGACAGGAGATGAAGTTTTATACTAAGGCTATTAAAGGAAAGAAGATGGCATTATTAAATTTAAATTTTAAAAGGACACTTTTGTCTACTATATGGAATAATTATAGGGATAAAAGGGTAAAAACCAGGAAACCAATTCAGGAGTTTGCTCTTGTATTAATTAATTAGGATAATTATAATTTTAATAAAGCAAATAATAATATGATTACATACTTTTTACTATACAAATAGAGCTGGGATGATTCTGTAGATCTAACAAATACAATTCCGGACCCAAACTCTTTCCATCTTTAGCATGTTATGTTCAGCCCATTGACTTGTTTTTATGCCTCTCTCCTCTTGTTTGCAAGATGGCTACCTCAGTTCTAAGAATCTCATGTAGACACACAGTGTTTGAGTGATAAAGAGACTGTCCTCTGATGATCCTCTTCTACTGTCAGGGAAACTGCTTTCCAAAGCCTCTTTCCATTCCAGGGACCTGGCTGGGTCATCTCCCAGGGGAGAGTAGAGCTACGACAGTTACGTTAGACCCATAGTGTTTCATCCCTTCCTGTGAGCACTTGAAAGTGTAATACCTTGGATGAAATCGGGGTATACCAGTAAGGATGATGGCAGACTGCTCTTTCTGTCATTGTTGATTTGCATACTTTGAGTAGCCCAGGTAACTTAAGTAAAAATCTTTACAAATTCTCCCCATCCCCAATCTGTTCATATTAAACTCTGGCTTTGCTAAGAGGAGAAACCTTGTGCAATACCATTTTTAATATCTCCATCACAGTTTTGAGAAAACTGTGAAACAATTATATTAGATCTTCCTGAACTGTCACCTAACAACTCTTCTCATCTGGTGAACCCTCTTCTTTTGGTCATCATTGGGTGAACTGGGGCCAAACATGGTGACTGGAAAGTTCGAGTGACATTATTGCCTGTGGGTTGCTCTTTTGTTTCAAATCATCACCCTCCTGGTTCATTAGCACTGTTTTCTTCTGATCCTCTTGTGTGGGTTACTTTTATAAAGGTTCAGGCTCAGCAGTTTCATGCTGAAGTGCTCTTCTGCTGCGCTATCTTCACTGCTGCATCTGATCTTTGTCACCACATTTTTTATCTGCTATTTACTTGAAATAGGACAATTTCTTAGAGAACTCTCAGACAATGGTTCTGAATTCCTTTATCATGGTCCGATTTCTGCGTCTTAGGGGCTGTCTCATGGTCTTCCATGCAGAGCCCATAGAGTCATTTCGTACTGCAGCTGGTCTGAGTGTGATTTCTATCCCTCGTTACCAGTGTTCCTTATATTGATTTATCTTATATTGACTGCATCCTAGATAAGAGTAGGAATGTAGAAGTAGATAAGTAGGGCTTAAAAAGGAAAACTGTCTTGTTCTATTTAATCAGCTGAGTCAGGGACAGTGCTGGGTAGAATTTTCTTCGTTTTTGGCTTAATGATCTTTCCGCTTCCTTAGAGCTTACAGAATTTCTTTCTCTAAACAGCTTGTCTTTATTTAAAAAAATCCAAGTCAGTGTTGCCAGGCTCTTAGAAGAAGATCAGGCAAGGGCAATGTCCTCTCTCATCCATCATTCCTGAAAATCTGGAGTAGTGCTTTACCAAGTCTCCCTATCAGCAAGTCCTTTTAAGTGGACACTGAGTATATTAGCTTTCTTGTTGCTAGGACAACACACTTAACACCCTCAACTTAACAGAGGAGGGGTTTCATTGGATTCATGGTATGAGAGGAGGTAGTCTATGGTTGTCAGCTGGCTCAAAGTCAGGGACACCGTGGCAGAGGGACTTGTGAAGCAAAGCTGCTTAGTTCCTGTAGGCTGGGAAGTGGAGAAGTACAGTGCCAAGCAGGATGGAACCAGGGACCAGATATGGTGCCCAAGGTCACACCTCTATGTCCCACCCAGACACACAGATGTGTGCTTTACTAGTCCCCTGAGAGTCTCTCAAATCCAACTTAACCATCGCACTGCATCTGACTTTACACACTAATCAGGTAAGTAACTACCCAGCTGGAGAAATTCAAGAAGAAATTACAACACCATCTTGCATTTCATTTCTCCATAATTAGCTACATTTATGTCCCTAAAGGAAGCAAAATCTAACAGTTATCAGGCAAGGACAGAGAAATGACATAGAATAACTCATTGTCATACTGGCTTTAATTTGTCCTGTTAGCTGATAAATAGATAACTAAAAGTGAGAAGTAAATAGATCATTGCCTTGGTACCTTTTTAGAAGGCTTATGGTTAAGATGCAGTCTTACTCAAATTGGAAGAAGGAGTCTTCCAATTTGTCTCATTTTCTAAGATTTTATACTTTAGGGGTGCTTAATCCCGGGTTAAGGCATTGGGGCATTTGCAAGTAAGCTAAAATAATATGTTAATTATATATATATCAACAAATTTTTTGGTAAAGAGGGTTAATGGTTTTCATTAGATGCCAATTATGGGCCTGTGACTAAAAATAAGGTCACCCCATCCTATGTGTAGAGTCTTATAGTATCAGAGCCTGGTGCATAAAGATGCCAGTACTGAGAATCCTCCCCTCTTTTGTCTCCCTCTTATCCTGTCTCTTCCTTCCTGAGAAAGCAGCCAGTTCAGTGCCCACTTCCCATGGTGGAGTGTGTGGACCTTTGAAGGTATATGACAGATACATGAGGGTCCAGGATAAACACGGATCATCTTTCCCCAGTGACATTTTCTCTAGAAGATTTTGATGAAAACTTATTTTAATAATGAAGAAAAAGAAACTCAGAAGAAAACATAGAAGAGGCATGTAAGACATGAATTTGAAAGCTAAAATATGTGACTTATGCTCAGCTTCTCCTGTGAGCTTTGCCCACTCACCTTGATAAGCAGGCTCATTCTTGCCGTGGGGTGTTGAGGGTACAGTGGGAATTCAGTGAGAATGCTGCAGAGGCAGTAGGGTATTAAAGAGGGTAAAGTTCCTGAGTTCAAAGTCCAGTCCCACCTCTTATTAGCTCCATGTCCTTGGGAAAGTAGTTTTAGCATTAGAAGCCTGCCTTTCCTGAGATATAAAATAAGGATAATGAAACCTTCATGTAAATAATTTTGGTTTCAAAGCAACGAGGCATCTCTGGACTATAGTAGACCTGAGCTAAGTGGTATTTCCCTTTCACTTACATGATGAGTTGAATTCTATCTCCAGGAAACTCACTGTTCTTAGTTCTGTCTTCTAGGCTGTGCAAGTGAGTATATGGACCCATCTCCCTCCCACAATCCCTCGGTTACCATTTTTAGAACTGTGGTAAATATAAATGACATTTAGTAACATGTTTGGTTTTAATCACTTAAAAATATGCAATTTGAGCTGTGTGTGGTGGCACAGGCCTGTAATCCCAGCACTTGGGAGGCTGAAGCAGGAAGTTCACAAGTTCAAGGCCAGCCTAGACTAAATAGTGAGTTCAAGCCACCCCGATCTAAATAGCAAGACCCTATCTCACAAACCAACCCCCATCCAAAAAAAAAAAAAAATCTGCAGACCTTTAATACAGTCACATTGCTACGCAACCATCACTGGTATCTAGTAATTGACATCCCATTCTCACGACGTAGTTACCGCCCACTCCCCTGTCCTTGGCCTTGAAAAACCAATCATCTGTTTTCTGTCTCTGGACTTGCTTGTTCTGGGTAGTTCATAGAAATGGAATACAATGCATACAATATGCAGCATTTTTAAATCTGGCCTCTGCTTTCCCCAGACTCTGAGCAATGCAAGGACCAGGGAAAGTGGAGGCTAAAGAAGTGCAGGTGCACTAAGGGATTGAGAAGGACAAGGATGAGCATATTTCCCTTACAATTTGGCCCCAGGACCCCATACTCCCACACTTGGCAGTCGAAATTCAGCCATGGTACCATGAGGCCTGGCAGGGCATCAACATCGCTCATCTGAACGATGAGTCTGCGGACTTGGGCGCTGTTGGATCCAAGGTCAGCTTGGGCAGCAGGTGCTCGGGAAGCAATCGTTCAAGCTGGCAGAGTCCAGCTGGATAGTGTGCACTGTTTATCCTTGTACGGCACAACAGAGCCTCGTTACAGGACAGCACTTGGCCAGACATTCACAGGAAAGGCAAACCAGACTGGCCTGGCCGTGGCCTTTGGAAAGGCAGAGGGGCTGCTAATGTGCACAGCCAGTGAGCTGCATGGATAATTAAATCACTCCCAAGGAAAACCTTGTTTGAGTACTAAAGGTCATGGCTATGATTTGTCTGTGATTCTTTGTCAATACGTTTTTCTAACCAAGTACCACATAAAGAGTCCATTATATGGTCTCCAGTGCTGCCTGCACGCCCAGGCATGGGAACGGAAAAATTCGTGGGCAGCCCCTGTTAAATGCACCATTTAACACTGCACAATCACTCTCCATCCTTAAGTCTGCCTTTTGTTTACTCAAGTCCTAATTCATGTGGGGGGAAATTAGTATAACTAGAAGTTTAGGGTCTCATAAAAGGCTTTAACTAGTTTCACAAAGATATTCACAGATGGCTGCACAGTAAACATTGTAAAGGCCCAGAGCTGGTGAGAAGTGGGGATAATGGAGCCCTGAATTGTGTTTGTGTTTTGCTTTAATGGTTCCAAGTTGGTCACAGTAAATCACTGGGTGAGGTAGAGGGATTTCTGCTTTTCCCCTGGGTCCTTTCCTGTCCTGTTTTGCAGAGAAACTGTTGTACCCAGCTCTGGCTTAGTGGTTCCCAGTTGCAGGCATTTTCATTGGGCTGTCAGGAAGCTAAGTAGTGTACAGTAGTGTACAGTAGCTCCAGCGTTTGGGTCCCTCCCTGGCAGCAGACATGCCCTAGGGTCACAGATAGTTGTGACCATGGCAACCAGAGCCCCCCAGAAGCAGAAGGGACTCCTAGATGCTAAGGGATCTGCCCAAGAGAAGAGTCTCTCCAAAACTGCTGGAAACTAGAGCTCAAACCCTATCCCCTCCGTGCAGCCCTCCCTAATTTAGAAGCCTTGCTTTTATGTCGAGTAAGGTTAGGCCAGGACAGGTATGATAACTTGCTGATAGTATCAGGGCCTTAGGTCTCTTTAATCTTTCTTCCTTTATATTCCTGTATGTGTATGTTTTAAGCAAGATGAAAATAAATGCAAGACCTTTAATTTCTCTCGTAGGTGAAAGAAATCTGGAGGCCACCTGTCTAGTTTGGTGACTCCTGGGCCTCATCAAGAACTAGGTCTTTTCTTAATTATCATTGTCCTGCACCAGCAGTAGAATGTAACATGGCTGTCCTAGCCATCAGATCCAAGTTCCGGGAAACACAATGCAAGGAGAAAGGGATGCTTAATTTTGCTAGGAGCCTTATATTCATTGGCAGAATTTTCTTCCATGACTATACTTAGCAGAGAGAGAAACTAGTAAAGACCTTGTAGCTGGACACATTAATGTATCCAACAACAGTATTCTTTGCTGAGAAAGTAAGAATGGATGTGGGTAGGCAACTAGAAGTTTCTATTTCACCCCTGCAGTGTGTCCCACTGGCTTGCTAAACATATCTAGGTATGTCTGAATCATAAGGAGTGAGCTGTAGACGTGACTATGATTCTATCTAAGCATACAGTATATGGCTCACAGTGCTTGACCTAAAGGAAACACAGAACGACCTTTGTTTCCTTTTCCTTCTCTTCTTAATACAAAGACCTGAAGTTAGCATTCAATGCCCACTTTCTGTGTTAATGGAACATTATTTTAAGCATGTGTTTAAGATAATAGCTCTTCCCTAAAATACTTCTTACTCCTGAAGAAGGTGTTCGAAGACGCTTTTATCTCTGCATCTTCGGTTTTGTGTGTGTGTGTGTGTGTACATGAAAAGGAAGATAATCCCAGAGCACATTTATTCGTAATGGACCTATGGGCAGAGATTACATTGAGGTGTGTGTGGGTGAGGGGAGACAGGATTCTGTGGCCAGGAATATGAGACTGAAGACCAAGATCAAACTAAGATGAAGTGGTAACTTTGTTGATTTATTCTAAAACATATATGGAAGAAGGAACCTACACTTTCAAGGTAGAGTGCTAGGTTCAAATCTTACCCAGTAATGAATGTGACCTTTTGGCCTTGGTTTTCTTATATATGAAAAAAATTAGGATTTTTTTTTAATCAGTCCATGAGGCTAGGCTCCCTTGGGTCAGGGATATGGAGGTTTCAGAATGAATCTAAATGAGCTCACTGGTAGGTTAGAAGTCTAGTGAGAGGAGGAGTGTGGAAGGAAAATTCTGGGTTGAATTTAGGAAATTCAGCATGAAAGCTTAGAGCAGCAAGAAAAATAGCATATGAAGCTGGAAAGGGTAGATTGCAGGGGAAATGGGAGAAATAAGTTTGGTAGCCAGAACTCAAAGTACTCAGGCATCAAACAGGCTGCATAAGATCTCATTCAATGCAGGTGTTCTGTCTGCCTAATAACCATCTTATACCCGAATTTTCTGGACCTACAAGAAGTTCTTGAGGGGATAGAAGTTCTCAGGGTAGGGCTATATGTAATTGCTTAGGACTTTTATGGTTAGGATTAAAAATAGCTGCTTCAAATGCAGAAGTCACTGGGCTGTTTAGTCAAATTTTCATTAACTCTTCTGCACTGCACTAGTTCTTTATGTTCTTGAGTTTTATTTGATTATTGGTTCGTACAGTGGAGATGGAAGAGTAGGAGGATAGAAGAAATTTCCTGTAAGAAACAAGTCCAAAGCTCTTAGATGATAGATATTTATCCCATCACTGGGAAGATGGGGGAACAGGGCTTCTGAATAGAGCCTGGTTCGAAGTACTCAGCTGAGACGAAAAGCCATCAGCTGGGCTGGAGGGAATTTCTTGGTATGATGAGAAAACCTGAGGCCAGTATGTTTCAGATAGAATGAAAATGGATTTTTCTTTGCTTCTTTCTCATATGTTTGTGACTCTATCAAAAAATAGAATCAGGAAATGCTTTGGCAGATAGACATTTCTCTAATTCTACCTAGACTCAAGTAATTTATTAGGACATATTTAAACAGGGAGAATCACAATTTATTTTTCTTGTTTTTTTTTTTTTTTTTGGTACCGGGAATCGAACTCACGACCTTTTGCTTGCCAGGCAGGCGCTATTTTTCTTGTTAGCAAAAACTACCTTTTTGACCAGGTAAATAGTAAGCAAATCTAAAGGAGCCTTAGAAACAATATTTTGAAGTTTAAATCATTATTAATACTAATGTTTTGAAGTATATTAATTTCACCAAAATTAAAGACTAAAATAAGTAGGGGTAAAATACATAGATTTTTTTCTCTAACCTGCAAAACTTTCAAAAATAGTTTGAGAAAACCATGGCATCTGTCATTTTGGCTATATTCTCTTGACTGGAGGAGGGCAACTAGGCAGGTTGAGGAACACCTTCTGTATCACCTTTTCAGGTATTACAGAATGCAGTGATTCCTTTGAGGTTACTAGGAAGACACATGAATGAATGAATGAATGAATAAAAAGGGATGTCTTCTTCTGAGAAAACAAAATACCCATATTGTTTTCAAGAATACTAGATTTGTATAAAACACATGGCTGTCTATGACAAATACCAAACCCAAAACTTCTGTTCAGAGCTTTGCCATCTGCCTGACAATCCATGAAAGAAACTTTGCAATCATCTTTGACTCCTTGTTTTCTCTTGGTCCCCTCTGTGTGTTCCCAACCTGACTTCTCTAAAATTCTCTCTATCCTATTCTTTGCATCCCTTGAGACTTTCACAATACCTCAGTACAAAGTACCTTCTGAGGCTTAGTCTACCTGCAAAGTATTAGTCATCTAGAAGAGACCATAGGAGGCTGGCTTTTGTTTATATTGAAGAAAGGAAGATAAGAGGGGCTTTGTTCTTCCCCTGTGATCCACAGCTGAATGGGCTCAGCTGACCACTTACCCAGGCATTTTTAGGCCAGTTGTTGTCACTGTCATGCCACAGCTGCTTGGAAGGAAGAATAAGAAATGGTGGTTTTGTATCTCCTCAGGAGAGAATCCAACCTCTGACCCACATCAGGAAGAAATGGGGGAAGAGAGTGAGGGAGGAGGCCCCAACCCATCCTGTTCCTTCAGTTCCATGACAGCAACCAGTGTGGCAGTGGTAGATTTGTCAACTGTTGTGTTTTTCCCTGGTTAATTCTTGACCTTTCACATTCAGTCGGTCGCTGACCTTGCTTTAGGACCACAGCAAACAACAACATAAAAGAACAAAGAAATAGTTGCTCTTGACTTTTGGAGACTCACAACAGAAATAAGAATCATGAGAGGTGAGATGGGGACACTTTTTAGAGCTATAAGAATCTGGCACTGTGTGTGTCAGAAATAAGCTCGGAAGAAGAGCTTGGTGGACCTGTGTAGATGAAGAAAGACTCCTGGCTGGACACAGTGCAGCAGGTGTTGCAGGGAAGGTTGGGAGGCTGGAAGCTGGGAGGTGGCTCAGGCTCCGCAGCTCGGTAGGGCTCCGTGCGGGGAAATGGATCTGTGTCTGGTTTCTCAGGACTCAGATGTAGTGGGTAGATTGAAAATTCAGCATCTTCACTAGTAACCAACATAGGTAACAGGGACCACTGCACAACACCCATCTCAGAGATGTCTTTGTGGAGAGATGATTGGCCCTGGGGATGAGACATCTCCTCCTTATTAGAGAAGCACTATACAACTCATCAGGACCAAGCTATAAACAAAGGCAAAGGAAAAAAAATAACTCTGAGTTGGTTGACTTAGTTTGTCCTAAATTGTCTAAAATGAAATTTTTATTAACCAAATGAAAATGAGCATTTACATATGAAAATAAACATTTATTCTCCCCGTACACACTGTGGGCCTAAAAAGGCCTAAAGGACACATAGCTGCTATATGAGCACAGAAAGACGTATGCATTAATTACCTGAGAGCCATGGGAGTCTCTTAATTTATTGGCAGAATAAAGGACCCCACAACTGCTAACAAAATGCCACTAAGCCTGATTTACCTTATTATTTCTCTTCTGAAGCCTTGAACTTGGTTAAGGGGTGGGGCCTCCACTAGAGGCCACCACATACCGCAAAGCAGCAAGCTTCGTTGTCTAATTCAACCTCAGCCACGTCCCTGCAGTTCTACAAGCTGCTTAGCAGTAAAGAGGGTCAGGCTGAGTGTAGCCTGAGCTTGCACGCAACCCTCTGTATTTGTACTAGAATCTTTGGCGTGAGCTAAGAGCAACTTTTCTCTGACAGAGCTTTGGCAAACAATTCTCTGGAAAGGAACTAATCCTTCATTGCGAAGAGCTATTTTTTATAAGTTGTTCTTTTCTTACAGTGAAGCTGATAACTTAAAAACCGCTTGGCATTCTTTCCCGTTTCATCAGCAATGGAAGAGATGGCTGAGTTCTCAAAACGAGTTCCACAGCCACGTCTATTGGTTTGACTTCTGATTGAGACCTTTGAAACTTTGTGAGTAATTGTAAGAGCTTAAGCTCTTGGATTAGGGAATAGTTGGGAAGTTGCTTTATCTTTGCCTGTTTCCAGGACATAGAGCACTTCAGAAACCATCTCGTCAGCACTTGGAGTTCTAATCAATTGACTATCTCACTTTTGCTTTTCTGAGGTAGTCTTCGAATCTTTAGGCGTTAGATACAATAAAGGTGATAGGCAGCATAGATAAGTTCTCCCGTACTGCTGTAGTAAGCAGTGAGCATTTCTTTTGTGGCAGACACAGGCCTCCCACCCTCCTCAGCAATCACCTAATCTTGAAATCAGATTAAATTTCTATAGGATATCTCCACTAGGTCTAATTCTGCATATATCCAGGCACCTGAGGCATTTTTAGTCTAAGTTTTCTTTGATGCCAGCTGTCTCCTTACTGTGCAACCTGATAGACAGACAGAAAACTAAAACACACTTGCAGTTTATGGAGCACATGAGGTTGTTGCACACATTTGTACTCTAATAAATACCCACTTGAATAAGTCATGGTCCCGTCACTGGGACATAATATCCAATATCTGCAACTTTCAGGAAGAGATGTTTATTTGGTTCATGACTTCAGTGGGTCCAGTCTGTGGCTGGCTGGCTCCATGGCAGAAACAGCATGGTGGAAGAGCATGATAGAGAAATGGTGCTCACCCCATGGCACCCAGGAAGCATGGAGAAAAGGGAGGAGCCAGGGACAAGATTACACCATTCCAGGTCACCGCTCCAGTGACCTATTTCTCCAATGAGATCTCACACCCTAACAGCACATGAACTCATCAATGGCTTAAGCCACCTATGAGAGCATACCCCATGATCCAGTCACCTTCCCTAACGTTCCTCTTCTGAGCACATGACTTTTTGGGGGCCCCTTTAATCTAAATTATAACATCATTCATATTTTGACATTCCCTCTCCCTCTTTCTAAAGTCTTTTCTGAAGTTTCAAGAAATATCAACTTTATATCCTCCACTTCTATACCAAATCTTGTTTTATGACCTCTTTAGCATTTTAGTGGGTAATGTAACCATGTGACTGTTGCCCCTTCTATACTGTAAAGACTTGGAAGGCAGTCATATGTTTCAGCTAGTTCTGTACTTCTAATATGTGGTGTCTAAAACTCCTCAATAAATATTTACTCCCATTGTCGAAGTTCCCCATTTATGGTGGCTGACTTGAAACAAAACAAAACACACACAAAGTCACAAAATAATTTTTAATCTAACTTTTTATATGATGTCTCAGTTCCCTTTAACTTTGCACACAAACTTCTGTGCTCAGTTGAATTGGAACTGCTTTTTGCGTTTGGAGAGAGTGTGACTATTGAAGTGGGAATCTTAGAAAAAAGAAGTATTTACTGAGTAAATTAAATTTTCTTTGATTTCTTACAAAAATCTAACTGCTAGTTTCATGACAGTGCCAAGAAGTTCTTTTCTATGAAGTCAAATGTCGGTTTAGTGAGGGGGAAAAAAAAATCCTCTCTGGTTTATGAGCAGTGGCAGCCAAACCTGACTTTAGGTCAAAACAACCGGTCCCAAAAGTATTCCTTAAGGCAAAGAACATGATAACCAAAACTAGTAAGGGATTTTAGTGCAATACAGCACTCATAGTCACTTTTAAGAGAGTTTATTGCCAGTAGGGATTCAGTAGACAAAGACCACATCATCTGAGGAGCCTCAAGGAAGCTCTTGAAATTTCCTCCCAGTGAAGACTTGCCCGAATGGCCATTCCCAAACAAAGTGTGACACAGAGCAAGATTATCTTTACCCAACTCTTTTTCATCCTGATTCCTCCCCTGGTCTCTCAGATTTTAACTAGGAAATTCAAAGTGTCCCATTCACTCCTTCTAAAGACAGCCAAATGCCTGAACCCAATGTACCTCATAGTGCACTATAACTACACACCTTGTCGTTACAGCCCCTGTAAGCTTTCAGGTTTTGGAGGTTGGGAAGCTACATCCCATTCACCTTTATATCCTTGGCACAGGGCTGCAGTAGTTAAGACTCAAAAATAGTCGAATGATTACAAAATATAAAAAGTATAAAGAGTTTCAAGCTCTTATGCTTGTGACATTCCCTTTGACAGAGAAAGACAACTTTTCCTGGAAAAGACAATGGTATAATTTTTAAGCTAAATGAAATAACAGAAAATATACATCTCAAAATTGTCCTAAGTCAATTATGGAACAAGAAGGGCTCATACCCTACATTTATGGAGTAATTTTAGTTTAAAAGGCAAACCCACTGCCTTTTCTCTTATTTGGCCTTTCTATTTGAACCCGTGAGATGAATGTTAATCTCAAGATATTATCAGTGAGAGAGCCATGCCCAGGGACACTGGGTGACACCCCTGGACTGGTTCAGCTCACAGTTTCCTGTGTTTGAACTTCTGTGTTTGCTAGCTGAGTGTTCTTTTCGTTATAGAATAGAGTCCCAGCTCCAGCACTTTGGACCTAGTGAAGTCTCTGATGGAAATGAAATGCCAATTTTGGATGCAAATTTAATAAAAATGTTTTAAAATATGAAATTTCTCTGTATGTTTCCTATTGTTCTAAGAAGTATGCAGTAAATCACTGGAAAAAGTAAGTTTATATTTCAGACTTTATGTCAATAGCACACACATTATTAAAATAAACCTCTAGGGGATGGGGATTTAGCTCAGTTGCATAAGCGCCTGCCTTGCAAGTGCGCGGTGGTGAGTTTGATCCCCAATACCGATTAAAAAAATAATAAACTTTAAAATACTGCTGATACATTGTATGCAAAATGTATTATATATTCTAAACTTTTCATTTCAACCCAACGTGACATAGAAGCAATGGAAAGTTCAGTAAGGGAAGGTATCTGCAGCCTATTCAATGCGTGTATTTGCTCCATCTATGGTATTAGACAATGCAAAACCTTCTTCTACCTAACAAAAAAGTGCTTGGGAAAATAGTAAAACAAATGCATGTTGTGTTGTAATTTTGGAAATTTAACTTTTTTTGTAACCTTAGGCATTGTCAGATTCTTTACAGTTCATCTAAATCCTTTTGCTTTATGGTTTTCATATATCTAAAAAGATAAGCATATGCAAAGTTGGATATTCTCCAAGCAATGTGTCTTTCATTGTAGTTCCTGAAGAGCTCAGCTGTATGGGTAATGTATTTATATTTTAGAATGCTGACTATGGAATAAAGTATTACACTTAAGTATACAATGCCTCTACCAATATTCCCTAAAATGCTGTATTGGGATAAATGTGGTTATGACATTTTATAATTTATTATGCTCTGTCAATTCATACTCATAACTTCCATTTTGTGTTTTTGAAAATTGAAGACATACCTTATTTCGAGAATATGGATTCCTTCAAGCAAGTGGCTGTATTAGTTTGGATTATGGGTAGTCACCAGTAGTAGAAAACTTTGCTAAGGGGATGAATTATTCTATGTAACAAGAATTTCAGAGGCAGGCAGTTTCTAGGGTTGGTTTTGTGACTTGGCAGTTTTAGGGAAACTCTTCTATTGCAGTATTCCTGGCCTTTTCTTCATGCTTGTTGCAAGAGGGTTGCTCTCCACACAGTCATCAACGTGAGGATCAGGAAGGACAGGAAGGGAAGCACTAGCCATTTCTGTTGTTCTTGTTTTTCTTGGACTCTTGCTCGTAGACACTGGACTTATTGTCTACTATCAGGGCCATGTACCTGGCTACTCCCAATTACAACAGAACCCAGTCAAGTTGGTCTTTAACTATTCTAGTTTGCATAAGGGAGGGTGTCAAGGAGGAAAGTGGTGAGGAGGGGATGTTTTGGGGTCAGCCAGTCCGCAGTTTGCCTTTTCCATTTCTTTCAATTGCCTGTTGTCCTAGCACAATGCCTTGAACAGTATCCATATCGTAAATGAACGAGGTATCTTCCATGTAATCTAATTTAGGAATTACTATTTGGATTTGTAGATGGTAAATTTTTAAGGGAAAGGAACAAAAATGAGTGCCAATGATGTGATAGTACTGTACTTCAAACCAGTTTAATCCTTGGAACAATCCTCATTCTATAGATGAGCAAACTGGAGCTATGGGAATTAAGCAGGTTGAGGTGGCCATTGAAGTGAAAGGACCCTTTTCAGACACATGTCTTTCTGATGCCCCTGCCCATTCATTTCCACCCTTCTACTCTACTGAATGATTCAAATTGTCTTGATATGAAGACCTTCTTGGGAGACCAGCACATTCTTGATATTCCGTCTAATTATGAAATGGAAAGTCTGACTAAGGACTATTGAACTTTTACAACTTTTTCATCATAGGCTGTGATGTCATTAGGTAAGTATTCTAAATTGCAGTGCCTTTTAAAAAAGAATGTCTAATTAAGCAGGCTTCCAAGAGAAGTCTGAAGCAGTGAGTGGACCCAGCACAGCATGGGGCATATTTAGGAGTCCTATAATAGTGGGTTCTCAACTGGAAAGTATCCAGTGAATAAATGAGAGTAGAGTAGAAGCTCTGATACCAGACTAAGCATTACTAAAGTGTGCAGAGCTCTGCCAGAATCAGCAGGACCAGTCCTCATCTGTAAGGGCTTCGTGGCTGTGGGAACCAATAACAGAAACAGAGTGATCAAATCTTTGATCGCTAAGCCTGGGTTTGGGCAGGACGACTCCTCTGTGGACTGAATGAGCTGATGGCCTTAGGGCTGGGATTTGAGAATCCTTGAGGGAAATGGACCATTTGCAGCCTGGGAGAGCTAATATTAGTACCTGAAGTTACATTCAGGAAGACAAATGACTGGTTTTTAGCTAAGTAAGTAAGTTTTATCATCAGGATCAATGGCATCATGTGACTGCTAGGGAATTCAGGCTCTGCTGAGGACTTGATTTCATTCTAGAGCTTCAGTTGGAGATTACTAAATCCACTGCTAGATGACTTGGTGTGCAATTGTTGGGTTTAGGACCCAGAAGCAGAGAAAAGTGTTAATGAAGACATCTCTGTAATGAGAATTGGTACCTGATGCACCCAGACGGGACAGAAACAAAGGTTGCAAAGAACAGCTGGGGGTCATAGTGTACTTAGGTGCAGAGAGAAATCAGAGAGGGGGGAGTTGAGAACAGAGATTGAGGGGCTAACTAGGCAAGTGATTTGCTTTTTAGTAGCTAATGTTCACATGTCCACAGTTTAGAAATTTCTAAAGTGTAGGAAGTCTCCCAGAAAGCAGCATCTCAGCCTGTCTCTTTGGGATCCGAACCTCTCGGACCCACAGAGTGGCCTGGGCTGTTTGGATTGAAAGTCTGCGCAGACCTGCATCTCGGCGCAACTGTTTGGGACTAGTAGGCCCGCCCTTCATCCGCAGGGAACTGGCTGGAGACCAGCATCTGGGCCAGGTCTGTTTGGGCCCATAGCCCCACCCTTCACCCCCAGGAAGTCTCCCAGAAAGCAGCATCACGGCCTGTCTCTTTGGGAACCGAACCTCTTGGACCCACAGAGTGGCCCGGGCTGTTTGGACTGGGAATATTGTGGAGACTGGCATCTTGGCCAGGTCTGTTTGGGACCAGGAACTTTTCAGAAACCAACATTCTGGCCTGACTCTTTGGGACCTGTAGGCCCACCCTTCACTGGCAGGGAACCTCCTGGAGACAAGGCACGGAGGCCTGGCCTGCCTGAGATTCCACAGGCTCCGGGGTGACCACACCCAGCATTCACCTTACAACTTAGGGAGCCAGGAGCCCACAGAGGGGAGTTAGGACCCTGTGAGGAAGCCAAGAGCCTGTGGGGGACCCACTGCCCCTCCAGGAACTGAGGGTGTAAGAGGTAATTCACCACACAAGCAGAGAAAGCTTTGGAACACCG
>PVJX010023014.1:0-29821 GCA_004027295.1 Dolichotis patagonum | reverse complement strand
AGCTACACCCAGACACATAATAATCAAGATCCCAGAAATTCAATATAAGAACAGAATATTAAAAGCCATCAGAGAAAAGAAACAGATCACCTATAAAGGAAAACCCATCAAAATCACGGCAGACTTCTCGACACAGACCATCAGGTCAAGAAGAGCTTGGAGTGAAGTAATTCAAGCGCTGAAGGAGAACAATCTCCAGATTGATGTATCCTGCAAAACTCTCTCTAGAAATTAATGGAGAAACAAGATGCTTCCATGACAAAGAGGAACTAGGAGAATTTGTGACCACCAGTCCAACCCTACAAAGAATACTGAAGGATATTCTAGGGAGAGAGAACAAATACGAGCATTTCAGGAACAGTGGCAGAGAGGCCTCAGTGAACACAGCAGATAGTGGAGTGGAACAGAAAAATAGACAACCAATGGCAGGAAAATAGAATAGCAGAAATAAGGCAGAGAAGATTGGCTGTAATCTCTAGTATAGATGGCCTTGAAATATTAACAGAGAGAAACACAGGTAGAGTAGATCAGGAGATAGGGTCCATTGAGATGCCCTATATAGGGAGGGAGTGGGACCCAAAACAAGCAGTGCACCCCATGGGAGTGAAAGGGGAGGAATTGTCTAAAAATGGGAGGCAGAGGATATTGTTAATTGGGTAACAAGATTTAAAATTTACATTATTCTCATCACTCTGCTTGGATGGATTACGTGCTGTTCCAGTTTGTCTACTTACACTAGACTTGAGGACATGGCCAGCTATCCCAAAAATAAGAGGACATATTATGGTAATCATCCCTAATTTTCCTATCAACTTAATCTGAAGCCCTTTATAACTTATACTATCTTATTATGACTGATCTTATTTGAATCCGGTTTGTTAGATTGCTAGTTTGTATTGACTGATTTTATTTAAATCTGTTATGATTGATAGCATCAAGTCTAAGTGTATAGGCAACTACACTGAAGATGACAAGATTCACTAAGATACCCACTCTGGTTTGATTATTACTTGCTTTTGAAGTCTTATAATGTCTCCAATGCTTCATTTTTGTTAATGTTATATACTGCCAAGACATCATGGTAACCATTGTAGATCACCTTGTATTGCGGTTTTATGTGACTTTTTTTGACTCATGCTTTTCTAGGAATTGTTTTATTTTGCTTTGTTTTGTTTTTCCCTCTAATACAGATAGGATAGATATACATGCAGAGACTCATGCATGCGTAGTGCTTATAAACAGTTTACGAGAACCAACTATATAACATATGTTGAAATGAACAACTAATTTGAAGAGACACTACAATACCCAGTGCTGATTCCATAATGTCATGATGTGAAGTCCAGCAAAACTATCACTTTTTGTTCAAAGTGATTTTAGCTTGCTTTGTCTTGTTTAAGTTCAACACATATGAAGGTATGGACAGCTGTATTTAGGAGAATGAGAGATACTATGACAGCCATTCTTGGCTTCCCTAATGTCTGGTTTTGAAGACCTGCAGTGCCCTCCTTGTCCTGCTCAGATCAATTCCATGCTATGTTGTTTCATGTGAATTCCCTGTATGTGACAATATGGACAACTATTTGGAAGAAAACTAGTCAGTGTGATGGAGGGTGAATATCTCCAATTGTCTAGTTTTGAAATTTATGTCTCTTACATTGCTTTCTTGTGATCTGCTTTGTTCTGTTTTGTTGTGTTTAATTTTACCCTTTTGATATAATTGTATGTATATTTGAGTGGGTAAGATGGATGACCATAATGCTGTCTTTGTCAGATCGTGGAGCAGAACTGTTAACAGTGTCACTGTTTCAATCTCTACTTTACATGTTTTAACTTTGTAATTTGAACAACTATTTCCAAGAAGTCAGTATGTAATTTGTCAAGTAATAATTTCTTAGGATTTTTTGTTGTTGTTCTTTTCCTTTTTTCCTTGGAATTCTGTATTGTTGCTACCCTTTATTCTGTTTTGTTTTGTTTTTTCTCTTTAAATAAAATAAAAAAATAAATAAATCTACAAGGCATATAATAAGATTCCAGAAATTCAGCACAGAACAGAATATTAAAAGCTGTTAGAGAAAAGAAACAAGTAAAGTATAAGGGAAAGTCAATCAGAATCAAAGTAGATTTTTCAACACAAACTCTTAAATCAAGGAGAGCTTGTAGCAAAGTGTTTCAAGTCTTGAAAGAAAAAAACATCCAATTCAGATTGATGTATTCTCCAATTATCTTTCAGAATTAACAGAGACATAAAATACTTCTATGACAAAGATCAACTAAAGAAATTCATGACAACCAAACTAGTTCTACAAAGGGTTTTGAAAGATGTTTGAGAAAGAGATATAAAGAGTACAATAGTACTAATACAAAGAAGCCATCAGCAGGGCAAGCAATTAAACACAGGGGAAAGAGAGGGAACCACAAGCAGGAAAATAACATTACAAGGACAAACCAATACATATGAGTTATAACCAGCCATATAAATGGTCTCAATTCACCAATCAAAAGAATGGATCAAGAAAGAAGATCTAACAATATACTGCACTCAAGAAATACATTTAACTCAAAAAGAGAATCACAGACTGAATTTCAAAGGATAGAAAACAATACTCTATGCCACAGGAATCCAAAAAGTAGGAGCAGCTATTCTATTTGTAGACAATATGAACTTCAAGCCAAGACTGATCAAAGGAGATAAAGAAGTCACTATATAGTTGTTTAGGGAAAACTCCAAGAAAAGGTAACAATCATAAATATATATGCACCAAATACAGGTACATTTAACTATATGAAACAATTAATGAACTTAAAAAAAATCAAATAAGCACTAACAATTATAATTGGGACCCTAATAACCCATTGTCACAAATAGATAGGTCAGTTAGACCAAAAAATTAACAAAGAAATATCAGAACTGACCAAATCTGTGAGAAATGAACTTATTAGATGTTTACAGAGTGCTCCATTCCATATCAGAATATACATGTATCTCAACAGCACATGGGACATTCTCCAAAATAGACCACACACTAGCCCAAAGAACATGCTTAAACAAATGCAAAAGAATTGAAATCATCCCATGCATATTATCTGACCATAGTGCAATGAAATTGGAAATGGCAGAAGAAACCACAAACATTCAATAAACACATAGAAATTAAATAGCACCCTCCTGAACAACCAATGGGTCAGAGATGAAGTTAAAGAAGAAATTAAAAAATATTTACAGTTAAATGAAAATGCATATACAATATACTGCAATGTGTGTAACACAATGAAAGCAATCCTAAGAGGGAAATTCATAGCAGTGAATTCTCACATCAGGAAAACAGAAAGAGGTGAAGTAAATAACCTAATTTTGAATCTCAAATTTCTGGAAAAAGATGAACAAGTGAAGCTCAAAGCTAGAACAAGGGAGGAAATTATGAATCTTAGAGTAGAAATTAATGCAACTGAGAGTAAGAAAACAATATAAAAATAAATGAATCAACAAATTGGTTCTCTGAAGGAATAAAGTTGACAAATCCTTAGCCAATGTTATCAAGAAAAGGAAAATAAAGACTCAAATTCATGCAATCAGGAATGAAAAGGCTGAAATCACAATGGATTCTTCGGAAATCTGATAATCAAACCTACTTTCAGAATCTTTAATAAGATGGAAAACACAGAAAAAATGGACAGATTCTTAGATACATACAAATTACCAAAACTAAATCAAGAACCTACAAAAATTCTAAATAACCCAGTACAGTCAATGAAATTGAAAATATAATTAAAAACATATCAACAAAAGAAAAGCTCAGGTCCTGATGGATTCACTGATAGTCTACAATAAATTTAGAGAAGATCTAATCCCATTACTCATCAAACATTTTAACACAATAGAAAGAGAAGCAATATTCCCAAAATCATTCCTGGAAGTAAGTATTACCTTTATACCAAAACCAGAGAAGGACCCAACCAAAAAAGAAAACTACAGGCCAATCTCCTAATGAACATGGACACAAAAATCTTAATAAGATACTGGCAAACAGAATGCAGCAAATCATCAAAAAGATATTATAGCGTGACCAAGTAAGATCCATGCCAGGGATGGAGGGATGGTTCAGCATATGCAAATCAATAAATGTGGTGCACTACATTAACAAGGTCAAGAGCAAAAACCTTATGATCATATCAATAGATGCATACAAAAGCATCTGACAAAGTCCAACACCTATTAATGATAAAAACCCTGCAGAAGATTGGAATAGATGGTCTGTACCTCAGTCTAATAAAAGCCATCAGGTCAAATCAATAACCAGTATCATACTAACTGATCAAAAACTGAAACCTTTCACTATAAAATAAGGAACAAGACAAGGATGTAAATTCACTATGATCACTCCTATTCATTGTAGTTCTCAAAACATTAGCCAGAGGAATATGATGAGAAAAAAATAAAAAGAGTAAGGATAGGAAAGGAAGAAATTAAATTATCATTATTTGGGGATGACATGATATTCTACATAGAAGACCTCAAAAGCTCCACCAAAAGACTTCTAGATTTAATAACTTAAATTCAGTAGTGTAGGTGGTTACAAAGTTGACACTCAAAAACCAGTAGGACTCTTGTATATAGATAACAAATTCATTGAGAGACAAATTAAGGAAACGATGCCTTTTATAGTAGCACCCCCCGAAAAAAAAGAATAGAAATAAAGACATTCTTAGAAATCAATGTAACAAGGAAGTAAAAAAATCTGTATACTGAAAACTACAGTACTCTGATAAAGGAGATTGAAGAGGATATCAGAAAATGGAAAGACAGCCCTTGCTATTAGGTAGGAAGAACTAACCTAGCAAAAATGGCTATGCTCCCAAAACTGTTATACAGATTTAATGCAATTCTAATGAAAATACCATTAATATACCTCATAGAACTAGCAAAAATTCATTTACAACCAGAAAATATTTAGAATACCAAAAACAATTTGGGTCAACAAAGGCAAGGGAGGTGACATCACATTCATTGACTTGAAATTATACTAGAGATACTGTGATAAAACAGAATGGTACTGGGAAAAAAGAAACAAGACTTAAGGATCAGTGGAATAGATTAGAAGATGCAGAAACAACTTGAAACACACTCAGCTACCTTATCTTTGATAAAGGGGCAAATAACTTCACTGCAAGAAAGGTAATTGCTTTAATAAATGGTATAGGAAAAGCTAGCTTTCCACATACTGAGGACTAAAACTAGATCTTTATTACCATGCACTAAAAAAAGTCAAAATGAATCACACATCTAAATACTAAAACAAAAACACTAAACCTGCTAGAAGAGAGAATGGCTAGAACTCTTGAAGACATAGTTGTAGGCAAAGACTTCATGAACAAAACCCCACTAGCACAGGAAATACTACAAAGAATCAACAACTGGGATCTTATCTTATTAAACAGATTTTGCACTGTAAAAGAAAGCACCAACAGCATGAAAAGACAACCCACAGAGTGGGGAAAAATCTTAGCCAATTGTTCCTCATATAAAGGACTGACATCTAGAACATACAAAGAATTGAAAAAAATCAGATTCCCCCCAAATTTAAAGACTAAAACCAAAAAATGGGCATCTGAAATGAAGAGACACTTTTCAGAAGTATAAACAGCAAACTAATGTATGAAAAAATGTTCAACATCACCAATCATTCGAGAGATGCAAATTAAAACAACACTGAGATTCCATCTCATTCCAGAAAAAATGGCCATCATCAAGAAATCAACCAATAACAAATTCTGGCAAGGTTGTGGAGTAAAAGGCAGCTCTTTTCATTGCTAGTGGGAATAAGACTGGTGCAACCACTGTGGAAATAAGTGTGGAGATGCCTCAAGAAACTAAAACTAGAGGTTCCATTTGATGCAGCTATTCCCCTTTTGGGTATCTTCCAAGAAGAATTAAAAACATCATACTACAGTGATATGTGTGCACCTATGTTTCTATCAGCACTGTTAGTAATAGCTTGGAAACAATCCAATTGCCCATCAACTGAAGAATAGATTAAAAAAAAGATGTGTGTGTGTGTGTGTGTGTGTGTATGTTTGGTACAATAGAGTACTACTCAGCCATGGAGAAGGATAAACTGGAGAGATTTCTAGGTAAATGGATGCACTTTGAGACCATACCGTTAAGTGAAATAAATCAGACACACATGTGTAAATGTCATGTTTCTCTGGTGTAAGAAACTAAAAGAATAAATAAGAACCAAAATATATAATAGATATTGTAAAATAGGAAGAAATTATTTGAAAGAAAAGGGAAATGAGGGGGGAGGAAGAATCAATGAAAAGAAAAAATAAAAAAAAGGATAAAATGAAAAAAAAAGCTTTGTAAATAAGGAGGGGAAGAGGGGTTTGGGGGTAATGTGAGGGAAAAAAAAGAGAAACAGAAACATCATGTACAGGTATAAGTTCCCTATGGTGAATGTGATCATTATGTGTATCTAAATTGTAGGAATAAACTTAGTGTACAAAATGGAGGTTCCTTAACATATGAAAAGCATCTATGAGAAAACTCTGCAGAATACATAGTATTTAATGGTAAGATTGAACCCTTTAATGGTAAGATTGAATAGTAACATTGAATCCTTTCTCACTATGGTCAAAAAGATTTTTCAGGCCTTTCTCTTATTCAGTAGTGTGCTGGAGGTTCTGGTCAGTGTAAATAGAAAAACAGAAAAATGGCATCCAGTTTTAAAGAAAAATTTATTCACAGGAAATATAATGTTCTGTGTAAAAAATCTGATTAAACTAACAAAAAATTATGAGTGAATGAAGCAAAACCATACACTACAAAATCAATAACCACAAATGTACTGCATATTTACACAAAACAACAATCAGAAAAGTGAAATTGGACAGCAAATATTAATTATAACAGCATTGAGAATATAAAGTATTTAGGGATAAATATAACAAAAGATGTGCAATATATGTACAACAAAACTAGTAACTTTGCTGAGAGAATTAAAAGTCTAGAAAAATAAAGAGATACATAATGTATCTCTATATGTATATGTATACAGAGATAAGAGACACATAATATATAATGTTCAGGGATCTAAAGATTCTTATTGAAATATCAATTATTTACAAAGCACAATTAAAATTCTAAAAGTCTAGAAAAATATTTCTAGTCTAGACTAGAAAAAGTCTAGAAAATTATTTACAAAGCACAATCAAAATTCTAAAATTCTAAAAGTCTAGAAAACACAATAACATCTAAAAAAATGAAATACTTAGGAATCAACTTAACTAAGAATGTAAAAGACCTATATGCTGAAAATTATACTATGGTAAAAAAGGAGATTAATGAGGATATTAGAAAATGGAAGGATATTCCTTGCTCTGGGCTAGGAAGAACCAACATTGTTGGTTCTACACTGCTGAATTTGTTTATTACCTCTAGTAGTCTTTTAATGGAGTTTTTTGGGTCTTCTATATAGAGTATCATGTCATCTGCAAATAGCAATAATTTAACTTCTTCCTTTCCTATCTTTATTCCTTTTATTTCTCTCTCTTGTCTGATTGCCCTGGCTAGTGTTTCCAGAACTATATTGAAAAGGAGTGGTGATAGTGGACATCCTTGTTTTGTTCCTGATTTTAAAGTGAAAGCTTTTAGCTTTTGTCCATTTAGTATAATATTAGCTGTTAGTTTGTCATAGATGGCCTTTATAAGGTTGAGGTAGACACTATGTATTCTGAGTTTCTGAAGGGTTTTTATCATGAATATGTGTTGGACTTTATCAAAAGCTTTTTCCGCATCTATTGAGATGACCATGTGGTTTCCGTTTTTGGCTCTGTTGATATGGTGTATCACATTTATTGATTTGCATATGTTAAACCATCCCTGCATTGCCATGTTGTGTTCCAATAATTTGCTTTCTGTTTTTCCCCCTTATTTAATTGCTTGTCCTACCTGGTGGTTTCTTTCTGTTGTTCTGGGGATTTTGGTCACTTTTATCTCTGTCTAGTATGTCTTTCAACACTCTTTCTAGGGTTGGTTTGGTGGATGTAAATTTCTTCAGTTGTTCTTTTATCATGGAAATATCTTATTTCTCCATTAAATTTGAATGGAAGTTTTGCTGGGTACATCAGTCTGGGTTGAAAGCTGTTTTCTTTCAGGGCTTGAAATATCTCATTCCAATCATGTCTTGACTTGAGGGTTTGTGCTGAAAAGTCTGCTGTGATTCTAATGGGCTTTCCTTGATAGGTGACTTGTGTTTTTTCTCTAACAGCTTTTAGTATTCTGTTTTTATGGTGTATGTCTGAGATCTTAATTATTATGTGTCTGGGTGTAGATTTATGTTGGTTGTGACTGTTTGGTGTTCTGTATGCCTCACTTATCTGCATATCAGATTTTTTCCACATGTTTGGGAAGTTTTCTATTATTTCTGTGAATATTTTACATATGTCATTTGTATTGACTCCAGCATCTTCACTAATGCCTATTAATCTTATATTGTTGCCCTTGGCATCATCTTGAAGTTCTGGATTGTCATTTTATGCTGCTTTGTTATTTTTAAAAGTTCTATCCTTTCGTGACCACTAATTGCAATCCTGTCCTCAAGGTCCAAGATCCTATCCTCAGATTCATTTAAAGGGTTTTGCATGCTTTGGATTGAATTTCTTATTTCTTGGATGTCTCTTTCAGTTTGTTTCATGAATTCTGCTTGTTTTCTATACCTTTCATTCAAGGTTTCAATCAGTTTCCCATTTTCCTGTACTTTTTTCTCTATTTCTTCTTTAGCTGTGCTCAGCAACTCTTTTACTAAGGTTGTTACTTCTATCTTTACCTGGCAGAGTACTTCTAATTTGATTTCCTCTATGGCCTCACTGAGTTTTTTTTTTTTTATTTCATTCGCTATATTTTCAGAGATTCCTGGTGTGTTACCTTTGGAGTCCTCTATTTCAATGTCTCCTGTACTTGTACCTGTTGGACTGGATGTTTGAGATTGCATTCTGCCGTTTTGTTTTGCCATTTTCCTCTTTCGAGTTAGTGTTTGGTTCTTCAGACCCGTTAGTATGAATTGTTGGTAGTGTGTATCTTGGTGTCCGACTATAAGGTTGATGTTTGTCCAGTTGCTGGGTCTCACAATGAATAGGTGGGCCAGTCACCTGGCTCCCTGCTGCAGGGCCTGTTGGGTGAGTCCTGTATTCTTCCTGGGCTGACAAGCCTAGTAGTATTGATGTAGGTCAGCTTTTACTTCCTGCTAGTACTTTATCTTTGGGTTATTCCAGGTCATCAAATCTCCCTGTCTATAATGTTTGTGTTGGCTGAGGCCCTACTATGTCCCTATTGTGTGCCTGTGTGTCTCATAAGCCCTTCTGATTTTCTTCAAGTTGGGGGAGTCCTTTTTGACACACTCCTCACTATGCCTGATGTTTTCTTTGTGCAGGAAGTGGTCCCATCATTCTTGTCAGACTTACCAAGGGCTTACAGTTAGTTGGAGGGAGCTTTACTACTGGCCCTATTTAGCTACTGTACACCTCTATTTTAGGGGTATACTCACCACACTGACTAGAGCCAGCTTAGATTTTTTTTTAAAATTTTATTTTAAAAGGAAGTAAAATTAAACACAACAAAACAGAACATAACAGGACATAAGAAAGCATAAATTTCAAAGCTAGACAACCAGAGATCTTCACTATCTGTCATATTGTCTCTTGGTTTCTTCCAAATGGTTGTCCTTATCTTTGCATATGGGGAGCTCATACTAAATAACATAGCCAATCTTTTCACAAGATGTGTAGTTCACTGGCTCCCACTTGCTAAGCAGGGGGGAGGCGGTGGGGGGGGACACGGGATGGGGGACAGGATGACATGAGATGTCTGATTCTCAGCCCACAAGCAGGCAGGATCACAGTCACCCCCCAAAGATGGGAAGAGTTCCTTGTTCTCCCGGCACCCCAAGTCAACCACACAGTGCAGGTCCTGATGCGCCATGGTCTCTCTCCTTCAGGCAGCTGAAAGTCTGCCACACTCTCAGCCACCCCCCAGAGAGGGGGAGAGTTCCTTGTTCTCCCAGTACCCCGAGTCAACCGCATGGTGCAGGTCCCGACGCGTCAGGGTCTTTCTCCTTCAGGCCGCCGAAAGTCTGCCACACTCTCAGCCACTCCCCAGAGAGGGGAGGAGTTCCTTGTTCTCCCGGCAGCCCGAGTCAACTGCACGGTGCAGGTCCCAAGGCGCCAGGGTCTCTCCCCTGCAGGACCGCCAAAGTCCGCCATACTCTTTTTTTTTTTTTGGTACCGGGGATCGAACTCACGACCTCGCACTTGCAAAGCAAGCACTTAAGCCACTGAGCTAAATCCCCAGCCCAAGTCCGCGATACTCACCTGCTATTTCTTTCTGATGAATTGACCATTCCATTTCCAAAGTTCTGAAATTGCCAACAGAGCACAGAAAGAATTCTCTTTGGGCTCCTGTTTGAAACCAGCAACTACAGCAATCTGCTGGCCTTGCTTCAGGGCCGCCAGCTTAGATCTTGTTACGGTGAGGCAGTCACTTATCTCCCTTCAAGGTAGCACAGATAGTCCACTGTAGTCCAAGGTTCCTCTGGGCACAGAGTTCCAAGTTTGCCTGGTGCATGCTGGGATTCTGCCGCCGCTGCCTGGGTGCGTGCAGCCAGGGCCCAGGGTGGGCTCCTGGCCAGCTGGCTGCTTGGGGTTCATGGAGCACAGTCCGTTTACACCTGCCGATCCCTCTGGCGTGTCTTGGGGTGGTTTCAGATGCAGGGTGTGGTCTTACTGCCTTTGCACAGAGTTCCAAGTCTGCCTGGTGCGCATTGGGGTTCTACCTGCCACTGGAGTGTGCGTAGCCAGCTATATGTTTTAACTTTGTAAATAGAACAACTATTTCCAAGATGACAGTATGTAAGTTATCAAGTAATGATTTCTTAGTGTTTTTTGTTGTTTTCTTTTTGTTCTTGGAATTTTGTATTGTTGCTATCCTTTTTTCCATTTTATTTTGTTTTGTTTTCTCTTTAAATAAAACTTTAAAAAAATTTAAAAAAAAGTCTAGAAAAATAAAGACATACATAATGTATCTCTTTATATGTATATGTATACAGAGATACATAGGTATCTGTATAAAGAGATACATAATACATAATGTTCAGGGATCTAAAGATTCTTATTAAATATCAATTATTTACAAAGCACAATTAAAATTCTAGGAGGGATTTCATAGAAACTAACAAACTGATCCTCAAATTCATATGGAAATTTTAAAAACCCCACCTAGAATCATGAAAACAATGTTGGAAAACTAATAGTTACTGATATAAAGACTTAAAAAGATACAGTTATCAAGGAACTGAGGCCCTCAGTCAAAGAGTCAAAGAGTCAAAGGGATCCTCAAGTCAAATAATAGTCGCTAAATGAGCTTGGAAGACCTGTGGCATGACAACAGCTACATGGTTGAGCTGGAAAGTGCATCATGCTTGAGCAGAGGCTTGAGATGACTGTAGAAACAAATGTTTGCAAGATTCAGAAACAAGACTAAGATTTACACTATCACCACTTTTATTCACTATAGGTCTTAAAACACTAACTATAGCAATTAGAGAAGAGAAAAAATAAAAGGGGTGTAAATATCATTATTTGCAGATGATATGATCTTCCACATAGAAAACCCTCAAAAATCAATTGAAAGACCCCTAGAACTAATAACCAAAGTCAGTAGTGTAGCAGGATATAAAGTCAACACTCAAAAATCAATAATGTTCTTGTAGAGCAACCACAAACTCACTGAGAGGGAAAATATATTTAACAACAGCATCAAGAAAAACAAACTATAATAAAACCTTGGTTTGTGAGAATAATTTGTTTTTGTAAGCTAAAAGTAATTGCACATCAAGTTGTATATCAAAGCAGAGGGAGAGAGAAGTGGGAAAGGAAGGGAGGGAAAGAAAGGAAGAAAGAGAGAGAGATAGAATAATTGTGCTCATGTGATATTTGGTATGAGGTACTACTTGTACTATAAGACACTGATCATTTATCAATTTAAAATTTCTTTTAAATGTTTTCTTTTCTTGTGGAATACTCACAAAGTTATTTCCAATTCAAGGTTTGACTATACATAGGAATTAAACTAACCACAAAAGTGAAAAATCTCTACACTGACAAATGCAGACTGAAAACTGAAGACTCTGAAAAGGCAGATCAGAAGGGGTATCAGAAAATGGAATGATACCCTCTGTTTCAGGATAGACAAATGTAATTAAAATGGCCATACTTTCAAAACTGTAATATAGATTTAATGCAACCCCAGTGAATATACCATCAATGTTTCTTACAGAACTGGAGAAAATAATCCTAAAATTGATATGGAACCAGAAGTGACCTAGAATATCAAAATCAATTCTGGGAAACAAGGGGAAGGCAGGGGGTATCACAATCTTGGACCTCAAGTTATAATACAAAGCTACAGTCATAAAAACAGCATGGCAAAGAAAAGCAGGCTTTTGGCTCAATGGAACAGAAGATACAGAAACAACTCCAGGGACACTCAGCTATGTGATTTTTTACAAAAGAGTCAAATCTCTTATCTCAAGAGAAGGTAGCCTCTTTAACAAATAGTGCTGGAAAAATTGGCTATATGCATGCCAGTGGTTAAACTTAGAGCCATATCTCTCATGATATAATAAACCAAAATGAAAATGGGTCAATGATCTAAACATTAGAGCAGAAAGAATCTGCTGGAAGACCAAATACATAAAACTCTTAAAACAGGTGTAAGCTAAGACTTTCTAAATAAAATCCTCATTGTGCAAAAACTAATACCAAGAATCATCATATGGAATCACATTAAATAAAAAGCTTTTTGTGCACCAAGGAAAATCACCAACAAAGTGAAGAGACAACCTATAGAATGGGATAAATTTTTGCCAGCTATTCCTCAAAGGACTAACATCTAATATATATAAAAGGTAAAAAAAAAATAGCTCTCACCCCAAATTAAAAAACTGAATCAAAAAATGGTCATCTGAAATGAACAGACTCTTCTCAGAAGAGTCAATAAGTATGTGAAATAATGTTCAATATCACTGGCCATTCAAGAAATGTAAATTAAAACAATAGTAAGACTTCATCTCATCCCACCAAAAATAGTTTCTACGAAGAAATCAACAAATAACAAATTGCTGGAAAAGCTGTATGAAGAAAAGAACACTGAAGAAGGCTACATTGTTGGTGAGAGCAAATTCACATAGGCATTATAGAAATCAGATGGGGGATTCTCCAAAAACTTAAAAATACATTCCCATTTGATCCAGACACTTCCCCTTTGTTTACTGAAAGAGGTAAAAACATCATACCACAATGACATATGTGTTTCCATGTTTGTAGTAGCATAATTCATAACAGCTAAAGCTTGAAAACGCTGTATATGCCCCCAAACAGAAGAATGGATAAAGAAAATATGGTATTGATATACAATGGAGTAATAGTCTTACATTAAAAAAGATAAACCTGTCAGGTATGGTGATGCACACCTATAATCCCAGCATTGGGAGTTTGAGGAAGGAGGATTGCTGTAAATTTAAGGCCAGTCTGGGCTACAAAAGTGAGTTTGAGGCAAACCTACATTACTACACAGTGAGACTCTATCCCCCAAAAATAAAACAATAGGCCTCTACCTGCTGGCTGCCACCATTAGAGAGCTTGCTTCCTGTGGACAGCCAGTACAGGTAGAGAGAACTAGACGACAGGCCTCTGCCTGTCAGCTGCCACCATCAGAAGGCTTGCTTTCTGCAGGCAGCCAGTGGGAGCAGGGACATGTAGCCAGGTAAGCCCCATGTACCCATAGGCCCCCATTGGAGGCCCTTGCTTCCTTCGGGCAGCCATCACCCACCAGGAGAAACAGACAGACACATCTCTGTGTGCCTGCCACCATTGCAGGAGTCCCAGTGTAGACACACAGGCTGAAAGTAACAACACCACCACCATTGGGAACCCTCAGTGTAACTGCACAGGTCTAGAGAAGCCCACCCTATGCCCTGCTACCTCCATGTGAACCTGGGGTCAGAGGAACTCAGGTGCCTGTCCCATTCCCACACAGTGTGGAGGAGTAGCCAACATGGGAAGTACCTGGAACCCCATAACCAGCTTGTTGGGAGAGACCCAAGAAAATGTCAAGACGAAGAAGCAAAAGGCAATCTCAGACCTTGAGCCCCCACCGAACAAGTCTGAGAGATACCGCTATGGAAGAAAATGGAGGTCAAACACCTGAAATCTCCTAGAGGATAGCAACTGAAGTAAAGAAACAACTTCATGAGAATGTAAAAGTAATTACGTCAGAAATAATGTCTCAAGTAAAAGAAGAAATCACAATCATAATGAAAGAATTGCTCAGCATATCTAAAAAAACATGGATAAAAAAGAGGAGCATAGGAAAATGATGGAAACCTTGCATGAACACTATAGAAAGGAATTACAATGCATGAAACAGATTCAAAGAGAGATCCAGGAAATTAAAAAGTTGATTGAAAACTGACAAAAATGGTTGAAAGAAACTGAAGATAGACTTTCAGACCTTGAAGACAGGATTGTAGCTAGTTATCATGAAAGGAAAAATCTCTTAAAAATAACAAGGTATCAGGAAATAATTCAATGGCTGCAAGATGATGCAACAAAAAATAATTTAAGAATGATAGGTATCAGTGAAGAAGCAAGGGTCAGTATAAATGAAATAAAAAGGTTATTTACAGAAGTAATAGCAGAAAACTTCCCAAACATGGGAAAAGGATCTGGCATACACACAAGCGAGACATGTAGCACTCCAGCTAGCCATACCCAAGGTAAATCTACACTCAGACATATAATAATCAAGATCCCAGAAATTCAGCACAGAATATTAAAACCTGTTAGAGAAAAGAGACATATCATCTATAAAGGAAAACCAATCAGAATCACAGCAGACTTGTCAACACAAACCATTAAGTCAAGAAGTATTTAGAGTGAAATGTTTCAAATCCTGAAAGAAAACAACTTCCAACCCAAATTGATGTACCCTGCAAAACTATCTTTCAAAATTGATGGAAAAATGATACTTCCATGATAAAGAACAACTGAAGGAATTCAGGACCACAAACCAACCCTACAAAGAGTGCTTAAGGATGTTCTAGAGAGAGAGAAAGATTACCATGGTTCTAGGAACAGAAGCAGAGGAGGATCACCAAACAGGACAGGCAATTAATGCAGGGGAAAATGGAGGGCCAACAGCAGGAGGACAGCATGGCAGAGACGAACCAATGTATGCTGGTTGTAAACATTAATGTAGATGACCTCAATTCAGCAATGAAAAGGAACACAGGGAGAATGGATCAAGAAACAAGATCCATCAATATACTGTATACAAGAAACACTTAACTCAAAAGCAAATTCACACACTGAAAATCAAAGGAGAGAAAACAATTGTTTCATGTGACAGAAGACCAGAAATAAGCAAGGGTAACTTGCCTGTCAGCTGAAGAATGGATAAGAAAGATTTTCATACACTGGAAAGCTACCCAGCTATAGTGTAGGATAATGTCAAGGCTGTTGTAGGTAAATGGATGCAACTGGAGGTCATGTTCATAAGCAAAATGGTCTGAACCCATACAGGTAAACCTTAGCATAAAAAACAGAAGTTAGTGGAATCCAAAAAGTATAATAGATATTATAAAAGTGATAGGGGAGGAAACAGCAAGGAGGGGAAAAGTGTAATCACTGTTAATTTCTTATAGTCTTGTCTTGAACACTTGAATTGTTTTCACAATTTTGTTAGGTTTTGTTTTGTTTTACCTTATTAGATTTTACTGTGTCTGATGGTATGGGCAGCTATTTTGAACATAATGGGATGCATTATGGTAATCATGGTTGGTTGCCTATTATCTTGTTTTGAAGTCCTATAATGTTTTCATTCTTTGTTTAATTGGTTTTATCTTGTTTTATTTGGTTTGATTTTATTATGTGTGATGGTATGAACAGCTATTTTGAAGAAAACAAGACATTATGGTAGCCATTGCTGATTTCTTATCATTTTATTTTGAAGTCCTATAATGCTTTTATTATTTTGATTATTCTGTTGTGTTTTATTTGGTTTTATTATGTGTGATAGTATTGTTGACTGTTTTGGTTTTTTTTGTTTTGTTTTGTTTTTGGTACCAGGGACTGAACTCACGACTGTGCGCTTGCAAGGCAGGCGCTTATACTGCTGAGCTAAATTCCCAGCTTGTTGACTGTTCTGAAGAAAAGGAGACATTACAGTAACCATTGTTCATTTCCTGTTGTCTGGTTTTGAAGTCCTGTAATGCTTTCATTCTTTTGTTTTGATTGGTTTTAGTCTGTTTTCTATATTTGATTTCATTCTATGTGAAGATATGGACAGCTGTTTTGAAGAAAACAAGAGACGCTATGGTAGCCATTGTTCATTTCCTATTATCTTGTTTTGAAATCCCATAATGCTTTTGTTCTTTTGTTTTGATTGCTTTTATACTATTTTGTTTTGTTTGATTTTATTGTATGTGAAGGTATGGACAATTATTTTGAAGAAAACAAGAGACATTATGGTAGCCACTGTTGATTTCCTGTTGTCTTGTTTTGAAGTCTTGTTACTTGCATTGTTCTGTTCTGATTTGCTTTGTTCTGTTCTGTTTTATTCTCTTTAAAACAAAAATAAATAAATAATCTTGAGGCATTTATAGAAAAATGAAGGCACCTTCAGACCATAATGTTAAGAGAAATAAATCAGACATATAAACTTGAATATCATATGGTTACCCTTATATGAAAAAGTTAATAAGACAGAGAGAAAAGGAGAGAGAGAGAGAAAGAAAGCTATTGCATTCTAAGTATGCTTCTGTTGTCAGTTTCTATTTTAAATTTATAAGGTTTCCAATGTTTTGCCTATGTTAAGATCTTTATTTTGCTATAAGTGAGGTCTATTTTGAATAAAATAAAAATTCTCAGAAAAAACAGGTTAAATAAAATCATTTTTTACATATTGACTTTATATGCATATATCTTGGTGAATGATCTTATTACTTATCATTTATTAATTCATTTGATTTTGTTATGTCAACATTTACAGTCAAACAGCAATTGTTTTTGCCCTCTCTTTTCAGTGTTTTAATTTATTATTTTATTTTACTGACCAGAACTTCCAGCAACCTATTGAATGGTATTGATAGCATACATCTGTCTCATTTTAAAATTTTTGATGCTACAATCTTCAATAGCTTTCTTGCTGAAAATTTTGTTAAAGGTTGTGGCTACTCATAGCTTGTGAAACTCTGTGTTTTAAAAATTAATAAATATTGAATTTAATAAAAAAGAATTATACATACAACTTTTGAGAGATTCTATATGAGAACTATATAAGTATCATGTTGTAGATTAAATTTAATAATTTCAATGAAACTTTATAAGATTATCCAGTAGCTAGTGCTATACTATATTACACAAATAAATCCAAAAGTTTTCTCTATTTTTGAAACAATTGACCCAGTCCACAGTTGCATCTTTTTTCTTAATATAGACTATTTTCAGCAAGTCTGCAAAGTCCTCACAACATCACTTCCTTATATACACTTCCTTTTAAATATATTCCTTATATAACCTTATATATTCCTTATATATCACTTATATATCCTTATATATTCCTTATATATCACTTCCTTTTAAATTTCAAATGGATTCATTCAACAGATAAATGACTGAAGTGTTGAAAATATAATGATGCTTTGTCTAAAGAATCTTCAAGCCCAAGGAGAGGAGGGAAGAAGGTAAAACAGGGAATCCTTTACACTGTGTATAATTGGAGGAGATGCAAAGTAATTAGGGGGAGAAAAACTAAAGGAATACCCCATCTAGCACTAGGGTGAAGGGTAAGGTCAGAAAAGATTTCCAAAAAGAAACAATGTCTACTCCGTAGAAAAAACTGGAGATATGGTTTTCTGCCATGGAACTTGCCTTAGTATGCACAAAGCTGTAAGTTCAGCCTCCAGAAAATAGTAAACTCTTTTGAGGCAGATAATGTGGGTTCAAAATTTTGGTTCTAGCTGCTGTTTATACTTAAGTTTTAAAATCACTCTCAAGTCACTCTGCTTCATTAGCAGAAGGGCAATTATAGGCATGCTGACAAGTACATCTACCTGTGTCTATGCCTGTATACAGTGTCTGATAACACTGTTGATGAATTTTCCATTGTTTCTGTCGATGACTAGGTCTTCCACCTGTACCCTAGATCCTGTTTCACTTCACTTTCTCAAGAACTTTTTTTCCCCTGTGTTATAAATATTTGCTTTTGGATTCGCTCTTTCCAACTGCTGTTATAAAATTCTTTTACTTCTGTCTTTAAATTAAACAAAATAAAATTCCTTTCTTGACTCCACTTTCATCTCTAGGCATTACCTCATTACTCGCCTCTTTGTAGATATCCTCATAAACATTATTTATATCAGTGATGGTAAGCTTTTTTTTTAGAGCTTTTAATGATAACAAACAGGCTACTGTGGCATGTATGCCATAGGTTCACCATGACTGGTCTATATCCTTCCTCTCCAAATTGTTTTGTTACCTATAATGGCTCGTATCTGGATGTTTCCCCAAAGCCTCATGCAGTCACAGCTGGTGCTTTTTGGAGGTGGCTGGATGTAGGGTGTGTGATGTTTGATACAGGGTGCAATGCCAGATGAAGAATGTGAGCACTGACCACCCTAAGGGAAGGTAGCCTGTATAAAATATAAATAACAGAAAGAGAGTTTTTTGTCACTTGTTGCTTGATGCCTTCTGCTTGCCCTGGTTTGCCATGGGCTGTTTCTTCTCTAGGATGCTCCTCTGGTGTGCCACCCTGCCTTGGAGACAGCTACCTATGAATTGAAACCTGAATGAATTGTGAACCAAATTAACCTTTCCTCCCTAAACTCTCAGTGTTGGGTATTTTGTCTCAGCAATGAAAAAAAGGAACTAAGATATTATTTTTTTAATTAAGCTTTTGTTCTCATCATTCTATAGAACTATTTTTTTTAATCAGGATTACTAATGATATCTGTTTGTAAAATAAATACTGTAGTTTTCAGTTCTCATCTGATACCGTCGATCACCTCTTTCTCCTTGAGAATTAGCTTTCAATATTGGAACACTTTTTTCTCCAACTTTTTTCATGGTTTCTCTTTTATCTACACTGTTTCTAAACTTTACTGGAATATAGAGGTCAGTCTTTAAATTACTTATTTTCTACTTACATCCATTCTCTTTGTCATTTCAAGCAATTTCATAGGTTTATATACCATTTATTTCCTTGTAAGTCCCATATTTTATCTCCAACGCAGACATTTCCATTAAATTCTTGGCTCATGAACAATTTAACATTTTTTTTTTTACAATTTAACATCTTTATTTCAATGTTGAATAAGCACCTCAAACTTATCTTTCCCAATATGATTTCATTTCCCCCTGTAATTTGCTCCTTCCATAGTCTTATTTGTTACAGTTATTGGCAACTCTGTTTTTTCCCAATTGAGGCCAAAGAGCTTGAAAGTCATTAATGACTTCTTGCATTCTCTCACACTCCACATTCAGTAGGTCAGTAAATCCAGTTGGCTCTACTTTTACAATAGATCCAGAATGCAACTCCATCTTTCTATTCCCAGTGTTCCTACTGGTCCACGTCACAATCATCTTCTGCCTAAAGTATTACAAAAGCCTACTGTTTCCATGTTTTGACCATGTCACCCTGAGTCTCTTTGCAAGATAGCAGCCACAGCAATGCCATTAAATATAACTAAGCATGGGCCTAGTTCTCTCCAAAACCGTCTAATGGCAAAAGACTGGGTGTCCTGTGAACTTTCTAAATGTATTTCTGTTTTGTCTCTAGCTCTATCCCTGCAACATTAATTTCCTTGCTGTTCCATGACTACCTAAGCTTTAGCACAGTTTCTGTTTCAGGGCTTTTATACCTGCTCCAGAAATGCTCCTCTGCTAGTTATCTGGACGGCCAGTTCCTTCTTCTGTCTTTATTAAAAAATCACCTTCTCAGCAAGGCCTTTTCTGAACACTATTTAAAACTGCAGAATCCTCTTGAATATTACGAATACTCTTTCTTGGTCTTATTTTCTGTAGCCATTAGCATACTAGTATATAGTTTAGTTGTTTATCTGGTTTGTCTTTCTGTCACCCATTCTCCAACCCAGAATGTGAGCTCATGAATGCAGAGATCCTCAAAAGACACCTGCTAAATAAATGCATGAAAATCATGTTGTTTAATCCACAGAGATTACACATTATATTCTCATATAAGAGAATATGAGTCTTGTGAGTACCTGTGTTCTGCTGTTAATAACTGACAAATGGCAATATGTATTCATCTGGACCAGAAAATATTTTAGATTCATTTGGTGTTGACATCATTTACTTTAAAATTTTCTCTTTGCTCCCCTGCTTATAGTGTTAGTGTGTTTAATGTTGTTTTTTCATGAAGTTCTTATTTTTATATTTAATTGATGTGTACTACTGTTAAATTTTTCTTTAATTCAGTGTTTGGTTAATATACTTAAGAATATGCCTCTTGAGATAGTTATGCTGAATTACCAGATCAGGAAAGATTCATAAAAAGCATTAAAACTTCATTCTAATTCTCTGAATGTTTCAACGGCCAGAAAATGAATTATCACCTATTTGTTTATTTATAACTTAATTTATTTTTATAAACACTTTTAATTCTATATTATTATTGGAAAAATGACAAAATAGGCTCATTATAAGAAGGCGCAAGCATTATTTGAAAATTGCAATTGTAGTTTATGACACTGCAAAGCCTTTTAGAATAAGAAAGCTCAATTATTCCTTCCAAGGGTTGCCAATTTATATTTTGCTTTTCTTAGAAAAGAAAATCTCTATTATATATGATATTTATGCATTTTTCTTAGTTCTAGTATAGCTAACAAGCAGAAATGGAAAGATATTTTCACTCACATGCTTATGTATCCGTTAACGTAATGCCCATAGCTATTGCATTTAATGTACCATCTTATGCTCATCAAGAGGCAAGGGATCTACATGTATTTAGTTGTATAAACCAGGTAACTTATCTGACCTTTCTGAAGCTTAGATGCTCTATCTATTAAATGTGTATGATTATAGTGACTACCATAGAGGGTTGTTGCAATGATTAAACACAATAATGACTGTAAAGCAATGGCATAATATCTGGCATTCAGGTAAACGCTTGCCTGATTCAGTGATATTTAAAATAGGTGTTAAGGTTCTTTTAGATGCAAATAATAAAGGCAAACTTAAGCTAGATTTCATTTGTTCACTGTTATTTATTGTTATTTATTGAAAACTTATTATGTGCCTTACTATGTGCTTGCTAGGCACTATGCTAAGAAAGGATAAACAAAAAAGAGAATTTATAACAAGATGTGAGGTGTCACTTAGAATTCAGACTTGCAACTGAATTTCATTCAGAAAGAAATTGAATTGGGAACTGGAATGCTGCTGGAAATCTAGAAAATATTCTGTCTCTCTATGTACTCCAATTTGCAAGCTAGTTTAATTTTTCTTTGCTGTAGATCAGCTTTTTCTGAAAAAAAATTTTTTTTGATGATGGGATGAAGATGGCTACTCAGAAACTACCAAGTCTACATGTTACTGTTCCAGCCAAAAAAAGAGACAGATATTTTACCTTAACTTCAAAATTCTAAGATAGGGATCAACTATCCATCCTTGCCTAAACAGAAAGTCAACTAACAGGCTCATTGTGAGTTGAACAAATATTCTAAATGGTAAGTACAGCAAGTAGTCTACAACATTTAAAAAAAGGAAAGACTGAAAAGCATGCCAGTTTCTCAAGTATGTGTTTGCAGTAGTAAGTGCCAGAGACAGGATTCAAATTCTGGAGCTGTGTAAGTGCAGGATTAGGCCAGGAGAATGGGGCCCTCCTTACATTTTGCATCCTAACAGGTTTACTTGCTCACTGTAGTTCCAACTTTGCCAAATGCTTTGTAGTTCTTTTTGCTGTATGTGTGTTCCTAGTAACTTTTGCTGTGCCTGAGACAAAATACCCAATACCCACAGTTAAAGGAGGGAAAGTGCATTTAGGCTCAGTTTGTAGAGGTTTCAGCCTATCACCTGCTGGCTCCAAGGCTGGCTGGCATGGCAGAGTGGCACAGCACAAGGAGAAACAGCTCATGGCAAGCAGGGCCAGAAAGAGCAGTAAAGCAGCAATCAACAAGCAGCAACCATACCAGCTCTCTTTCTGTTCTGTATATTTTATCCAATATACCTGCCCTTAAAGCAGATAACATTCACACCCAGGGTAGTCACCCTAATCTTAGCATCCCACCATGAATCAATTCCAGTATCACATCCTTGTTTCCAGCAACACACACTCTAGATCCAGGCACCTCTGGAAAGCTCCACCTATGACTATATGAGACAACTAGATACAAGGCATATGGGCTCCCTTAATAAAACTTGTCACCTTTATAAATTTCAGCAAAATTAAATGTTAAGAAAGATTGATGGCTGCCGCCCTGGTAAGTGACTGTGGTCTTGCAAGCCGAGGCCACCCCAGGGCGGGGAAATAAGAAGCAAGAGCATTTCATGAGATCCGTACCATGCTGGAACTTAGGGTACTGAGCCAACCAGCAACCAGCCTGCTGCCCTGGTAAGTGACTATGGTCTGGCAAGCCAGGGCCACCCCAGGGCGGGGAAATAAGAAGTAAGAGCGTTTCCTGAGATCCACGCCATGTTGGAACTTAGGGCGCTAAGCCAACCAGCAACCAGCCTGCTGCCTACCGGGGCTTGGGCCTAGAATCAAACATACCACCCTCCCCTCCATTAACAATTGGGATCCAGGGATCTGGGTATCTCTTAGGAGGTGACCATATTTGGTACAGGAAGAGGGGGGAGTTTTTTTCTTCTATCTCTGAAGGCAGATATTTTTATCGCTCTTTTGCTTTGTCCTGACTAACGGTGTTGCTCTATTCAATATTCTGTTTTGATGTGTTCTATAATGTTGTGTATTTCTTTTGATTTTGCTGTACCTAGTAGAAGAACAACTATTGTGAAGACAATGAGATATACAATGTTGCCTATTACTGTTGTCCTGGTGACCTGTTGTGATGTTCTGTGCCAATTTCACCGCACTGTCTCAATTGGCTTTATTCCATCCTGTTTTGTTGTATATTATTATCTCCAAGTTAATAAAAATTAAATAAAAATAAAACAAGAGAACATGAGAAAATAAGGTAACAAAATACCTCCAAAAACTCCCAACTCCACCAAAGCTGATCCATGTGACATGAATGATGAGAAACTCAAAAACAAAACAACAGAATTATATATGGTGATTAAAAAGGAAGTAACAACAACAAAACAGATCAATAAGGTACTGAGAAAGCTGAAACATAATATAACTAAACACATAATGTACTTATAAAGCAAAAAGAGGAAAAGTAAATGCTCTAAAGGATATAACTGCATGTATGTTTAAGTGTGTGGGATTGATAACCATATTACCAGGTTTTTGTTGGATCGTTGAACAGAACTGTTTGCAGCCTCACTGTTCACTTTGTATGCCTTAATTTTGTAACATGAACAGCTATTTCTCGGAGGACAGTATGTGGTTTGTCAACTAGTGATTTCTTTATGTTTTTTTTGAGGTTCTGTATTGTTTCTACCCTTTTTTCTCTATTGCTTTTTTTTCTCTTTAAGTAAAATTAAAAAAAAAGAGAGACTGATGGATTTTCACTGTTTTGCAAAGAGAAGTATGTCATTATATATGCTTACTAATTTTGTGTATCATGAAACAATATGTGTCCTAGGACATTCTAGTAAAAGCAGAAACTTACCTTCCCATTCTGTTGGGATATCACCTATTTCATAGTCGATTTCATTTTTCTTTGCTGCTTCTATTATCCTTTTCTCGCGAATAGTTTGTCCTGTAAGAGAAAAGTGATTAATGCATTTTTAAATGAACCTACGACATAGTAGTTATTGCAAGCATTACCTTCTTTTTTTTTGATAATGCAATCCTTTCATAACAGTAAAATAAATCAGAAAAAACATACATTCCATTTAGAGCTATGGGAAATTGTCTCTTATAATATAGTACATAAAACTTTTAAAATGTCTACTACCATAGTATGTAAAATTAATTTTGGTGGGATAAATCTAGATTCTATGTAAAGAAAAAGAGGAATTAGCTAATGCTAGAGGGCACAAACGACAAACAAACCAATAGTGTTTGACTCCTTCAAACTCATATATCTACTAGAGGTGCCAACAGCTGCTGTGACTGCCCAAGGGAATCAATATTCACAGTCCTAGAATATATATATATATATATATATATATATATATATATATATATTCACAGTCCTTTCTGCGTATGTGACAGACCATGTGACCTTGCTGCCACTCTATCCCTACTGTACACTGGAAATTACAAGTGAATCAAGCTATAGGTTGATTCTGCAGCCCATCTGAGTTGTTGCTTCTGAAGGGAATTTAGAGGAACAGGGACAAGAACTGATGTGCCTCAAGTGTGCTTCAGGTGAGAGAGATCAGCATCTGGACTAGCATGGTAGCACACACGAACAGAAAAGCACTGAACAGTAGTGTAAATTTCTAAAAAATAAAAAGTTGTTTACTATCCATTTACAGTTTATAGAAGACATAAAACTATTCACTTCTGTTTCCACAAGTCTTCATTCTATCTTTCAAAGCATGTTCCTCAAAATGGTGGCTTCAAAATATTTGTCTGTTATTCAATCTCTGGTCCCTAGCTAGGTTTTCTACTTCTTGGTGACTATCATAAATACTTGTGTACTTGAGGGAGAGTGAGCTCAGATAGAAAAGACACTGATGAACAATGATAAAGGGAACAGCGCTGCTTAACAGCAATTAAATTACTCAAAAAAGAGAAATCTGGGCCTATTAGTCCTTCCTCTTACCACTTCTAGGCCAACCTTATATTATACCAAATATGACATTTATCTCACAGCAGAGGCTCAGTACATACACACATCTTTTCATTAGAATGCTGTTTATATTCATATACAAAATATATTATAACAACAGTTATTATTAAGTATGTTTATAACATCAATTTCCAAAATATTTAAATCAAAATACCTGTCTTCATATATAATAGTCCTTATCTAAATAAAGAGATGTAAGATATCCTTTTAATAATAATGGTTAAAGAAAGAAAATCACCTAAAATACATGATGGTAGTATATAGAATTCTGAAAATACATGTGTGATCTGTAAACTTCCAAGTGTACCTTGATAAAGTTTAGCACATGAAGAGAAGATTAAGAAGTCTATAGTTCCTAGGAGCATAACACTAAAGGATACAGGTATATCTGTGAAATGAAAATTAACATTTCCATTTTTAGGTCTATACATTACCTTAGAAGCACTCCTAAGAATCACAGAAATCAAAAGTAATGTTTATTTGTGTATGAATGGCAAACTGGAAGAATAATTCGTGAGCTAGCTTAATTCCTTGATAATCGCTAAGTAAACATTGCTAATAAAATTGGTGACATGAAAGATGTACTTTTAAAAGTACACATCTTGGAGATCATCAAGGAACTAGATGGTGGCAGTGAGAGATGGAGATTCTGATAAGTGCACAGAGAAAAGCAGGTACACTGAGGCAGGTACAATAGAGAAAGCCAGATTCAGCAAAGTAATCAAGAAAAGCTCACTGGACCAAAACCCAGCATTAGCAAGTTTAAAAAGGAAGTCAGAGGACTCCTGTAGTGCAGCAGCCCTGGCACACCACATGTGGCACACAAGCCATCTGAGTACAGGACTGCACTCCCTGAGGCAGAGAATAGGCATTTCAGAGGCGGCCAGGCCAATGGGCTAAGCTCCCTAGCAGTCTAGCCACTCCACCAGGCAGAGGAACACAGTCAGTGAGGTACTGTATTTGCAAACCATGGCATTAGAGAAAGTAAAACCAAAGAGTGGTGAATAAGAGGATACTGGCAGGCCTTTGGGAACTTGAAAACAACTATGCCACTTCAATTACGGATGAGAATTTGAGAAATGAGTAAACTGCAGTATGTGGGTCTCATAAGAAGCAGTCTCTAGGAGTAGTAAGACTCTGGGGAAAGAAGAGGCCAGACCTACTCAGAAATAATTACTTGGCTATTCTTTCCCCATACACTGGGAGTCTTGTGCTTACGAAATGCCCTGTATGTTTTCCATGGCTGCTGGCAGGCACCCACAAAAAACAAAACCAAAAAACAAAAACAAAAACCCAACATTCTCTGCCAGGACTGCTAAAAGAAGGGAGCTCTGGGGCTTTACCAAGTTCATGAATTAGAGTGATGCTTTGGGAAAAGGGATGAAAACAAAACAAAACAAAACAAAACAAAACAAAACAAAACAAAAAGGATTGGGAGCTGAGAGACAGCAGCTCCTGGGTTAGAGGCCATTTAGGGATGCAATAAGCAGCAGGTTCCTGGAGGGAAAACACGGAGGCAACCTTAAGAGTTGCCCTGCAGAGAATCCGGTGTTGGGCAAAGTATGCCATTCTTTCCCTCCCCATGTGACTCTAGTGGCAGGCTGCAGGACAGAGACAAAATCTTAGCCACTTGCACAGCCCTGCAGACCTAGAGTCACCTTGCTCATGGGCAGGCATTTAAGTAAATCACAGAGATCTGTTTTCATTTTTTCCTTCCCTTTCTTTTTTCTTTTCCCTTGTTTCTTTTTTCTTTTCTCTTCATCTTTCTCATTCCCTTATTTTCCCTTCCTTTTCTTCTCCCTTTCATTTGGCGTATGAGGTGTCTATCTACATGTAAGGGAGCGTAAGAATTAACCAGTGTTTGAAATTAAGCCGTATCTTTCGTGGGCATGTCAGGGTAACTCTCATCAAAATTGTGCATAGAGGATCCAAATATAAACTACCAACAAATTAACAGGTTCTGACACACAATTTCCCTCAATTTTACATTTTTCCCCCTCTTGCTCCAACAAACTCTCAAAATCCCTCAACATTATTCTATTACTCAAGCTATAAAAATAATTCAGAGTCTTATCCAGTCTCAATATTCCATTTATTGATATTTCTCTTCTTTTAATCTCTTCTCACTCACATCTTATTCCTCTTCCTTTTTTTCTTCCTTCTCCTTCCATATCAGTCTGTTAGTAGCAGTATATATTACAGACTACAAAGGGCACTGATAAAATGGTAAAATTGTTAAAACAAGTATTCATGTTTATGATTGACATATAGTTGGATATGTTGACATTCTGATAACCAGTATGGATTTTCTTCTTGTAAAACAATGACCAGATTCGATCTGAAGCACATGACTCAGAGACACCTTAAAAACAAGAAAGAGGAAACAGACTCAACAACTGCTAGATGACAGAAAGAAAACTAACATAAGATTAATCAGGAGTAGAGAAAAATCAAAAGACATCACAAATCTTATAAAAAATACAGATATAAAAATAATAGCAGGAACCTTTTCAAGTAAGGGGAAAGAATTTATAAGCAGGCAAGCAAGTCATATAGACCACAAATAGCCATGACTATAATGAACACCATGATACACCATAAGCAAAATTCCAAGAGTTTAACAGAAGGACAGAATCGTACAGCTGTTAAAAACAACAAATGACTTATAAAGGTAAGCCCATTAGAATTATAGCAAGCTTTTCAACAAACTTAAAGGCCAGCAGAATTTGGAATAAAGTATTATAAACCCTGGAAGAAAATTTTTAACACAGACTAATACATCCAGCAAAACTATTTTTCAAAATTGATGGAGAAAGGCAGTTTCTATGACAAAGAACACCTTAAGAAAATTATAACCACCGAACTAGCACTACAAAAAATTCTCAAGAATATCCCAGACAGAGATCATGGAGCAAATGATGACTTGGCTAGATGAAACAAAACATAAAGCAGGGTGTGAAATAAAATAGAAAAATAAATCAGCAACACACACACACACACACACACACACACACACACACACACACTGGGATGAAATATGTTAATATCTCTTAGTAATAAAAGGTCTCAATTTCTCAGTCAACAGACACAGATTAGCAGACTAGATCAAAAACAAAACCAAACACTATGCTGAATAAAGGAGACACATTTGTTCCACAAAGAAAGTCTCACAGCCATGTGACATGGTGGCACATGCCTGGAATCCCTTAAGTGGGAGAATTGCACAAGTTCAAGGCCAGCCTGGGCTACATTGTCCAAGCCAGCCAGAGCTGCATAGGGAGACCATGACTAGAAAGGAAGGAAGGAAGGAAAGGAAGGAAAGAAAGGAAGGAAGGAAGGAAGGAAGGAAGGAAGAAAATTTAAGGTTGGAAAATAACATTTCATGCAATAAAATTTGAAAGCAAACAGGAGTAGCTATCCTGTTTTCTGCCTACCTGAACCTTAAGCCAAAACTGATCAGAAGAATCAAAGGTCACTATATACTAGTTAAAGGAGCAAATCAACATGAAGAGACTGCAACTTTAAATACTTATGCACCAAATACCAACTTCATAAAACAAACACTGCTAGGCATAAAAAAAATCAGATAAACATCAGCACAATTATATTGGGAGAACCTCAACACTCCAATTTCACAAATCAACTAAACAAAAACTCAAAGAAATAGCAGAGCAGAATCACACCTTCAAAAAATGCATTTAGTAGATATCTATGGTCTTCTTTCTACCACTAAACAGAAAATGTATTCTTCTCAACTTCATACAAAATTTTCTCTGAAAAGACCACATGTTAGCCCATAAAATTGCTTAAATACAAAATAATTAAAATTATCCCTTGAATACTATCAAATCAAGGCACACTGAAACTAGAAATTCATTGCAAAAGAATCTGTAGCAATTTTACAAACACACAGATATTAAGTAACACTCCTGTATACTCTCAATGGTTTATAGAAGAAAGTAAATAAATAAAATGGGTCACAGAAAAAATAAATTAATTAAACAATTTATATAATCAAACCATAGTACCAGTACAACCTATCAGAATCCGTAAGACACAAAGAAAGGACTCCTAAGAGGGAAGCTTATTGCTGTGAGCGTCCACGTTAGAAAAGCAGAGTGAACTCAAATAACCTAATGATGTAGTTCAAAGTCCTAGAAGTATAATAAACATTCCAAACCCAAACTAATATAAGGAAGTAGATCATGAGTAGTATTTATTATCTCTGCTGACTCATGGAAGTAGTCATTACACAGTGCTTTTTGTTTAGTGTAAAGATCTTTTAGTACTGCTTGATTTTTGTTTTTTGTTTTTGTTTCGTTTTTTAGGTGGGCCACACATTTCCTGCATTTCTTGATTTGGTATTTAGTTAAGAAATCATACTAAATTAACCAATAAAAAATAAGATGCTTTTGGAAGAACTATTCCTTACTCAGTTTTTAGGTCAAAATAAATTTTCAAGTTCATGGCTTTATTAAAATAAACTTTTGTCTTTTTAAATGTTTGCATCTTGTTGGGGGCCGCCGGCACCCTATAGAGGCCTGTGGTAAAGAGTAAAGCCTGAGCTGGATTACCCCTCCCATCGAGTGGCCTAAGATGGCGCCCACATCCTGCTTCCTCATCTCGCCTACTCTGTAAGCAGCCCTGCTAGTTAGCTTGTCTACTTAGTAACCGATAACGCTGGCCAATCAGCTTGCGGTACTTATCCTTGTGTGATTGGATACCCGACTATATATAAGCAAGTGCCCTTCCCCGCGCGGGAGGAAGTGTGCGGAAGCAGCATAGGGTAGAGACCTGTGCTGGGGAGAGCTCTCAGCGGT